>CAWUFW010024922.1:0-52720 GCA_963921515.1 Calotriton arnoldi | reverse complement strand
CAGCCCATCGCGTGAAAATAACGCCATGTCAACGTGGCATTCCCAACACGGCGATACCGTGCGATATTCGCACGTGAAC
This sequence comes from Calotriton arnoldi, assembly GCA_963921515.1. Taxonomy (NCBI): domain Eukaryota; kingdom Metazoa; phylum Chordata; class Amphibia; order Caudata; family Salamandridae; genus Calotriton; species Calotriton arnoldi. The sequence continues at coordinate 52,641 of CAWUFW010024922.1, read as the reverse complement.
GCGGAAAATGTCCGCGAAATAACTAACGCGACGGCGATAAAAATTCAAAGCTGAACGCGAAAAAAGTTGCGATGGGCCCAATCGCGAAGAGACAATCCGCGATAAGGCGCGCAAGGCCTGCAATACACACACGTCAGGCGGGAAAAATCACCACAAAAACAGTTAAAAAAAACACCAAACAAAAAAACACTAACAGCGATGCATGATGGAGTCAGGCGGAGCAGGCACAGGGGACGATCGGAACCCCACAAGCCCCCCGGAGCCCCAGCCAGGGCCCTCGGGGACAGGGAAGGACAAGAAGAAGAGGAAGCCACGGTTCAGTCCGCAGGAGAATCAGATCCTGGTCACGGAGGTGATAGGACACCATCAACAACTGTTCATCACCTCCACCGTGTCAATGGGCACAAGAAATGGAATATGGCAGTCCATCTTGGACAAGGTGAATGATGTTGGAGTGCAGAGGAGGACAATGGACGAGGCCAAGAGGCGATGGACTGACATCAAGCGCAAAACCAAGAGCAAACTCGCCAACAACCTCAAAGCAGCAATGCAGACTGGAGGTGGGAGTCCGGCACCGCAGGAGGAGATGGACGAGATGGAGGAGATGGTGTCGACAGTCATCAGTGTGGATACGGTGGCAGGAGTCGGGGGCCCGGACACTGCTCTACAGAACCGGACACAACAGCAACAGGGCGAGTAGCGACCATGGACTGGGGGGACGGGGGGAGATGGGCACAATGGCACACATGCACAAATAAGCAGACCACACTGCACACCCACAATGACTACGGATCATGTCCCTGATCCCCTTGCCATACTGCAGCACACATAGGAACACCAAGTACGTCACCCTCGACCATCTGCCCAGAGTGAGCCCACCCCACACATCACACAGCTCACATACAACCCATGCACATGTGCTGAACCCAGCCAAGCTGCTGCTCCATGAGCCACACTGACAACGTAAGTGACACTGCATGACGAATACCATGCCTGCAGTCCGATTACCATGACATGGTGCACGCAATGACACTGAGGTGGCTGAGTGTGGACCACATCCGTAAAGGAGCAGGTCACACTCTGACACATCCACCTGCACAATCAACCCCTGACGTCAACAACACAACTGCGGACAAACCATGCCCCACAGCCCCCCCTCTCACCAAGACACACATCCACCCAAGACTGGTAACGTCTCAACACTGCATGGACACAGAAGTCAAAGGCACACCGCCTGCAAGGGACAAGAGGCAGCAGACTCAGAGCTGCAGGGCGACCCTCACAACAATGCAGCACACACATATGACAGTCAGAGCACAGCAGCATAGACAACAGTGTGGGACAAACTGCAACACGTGAACAACAGGACAGAGGGCGAAACTGCTGCTGCTTGTGTGAAGATACTGGCCAATTACATGTGGCATAGCAGGGGTATGTGAGATGAAACTGCACAAGTACAACCTCACATCCCTGATGGTGTTGAAATGTCAACTGTCCCGCATCCAACAGGCATCTCCACCTATACAGCCACAATGTACCTCGTCATGCAGTCTGTATGTGAACTTGCACAATGCCTGGACAAACATGTCAACACGATGTAATGCAGCATCTCCCCTTAACATTGCAGAGGGACCATCAACACCACCTGCAGAGCAGACCCAACAACTCTACACTGATGATGAGGATGACAACCCCATCATCGACACCGAAGCCCTCAGAGAGCTCATCGGCCGCATCAGCTCCCCACCTCCAGGATCAGAGCAGCCCAGCTGCATCGAGGAGACCCCACCCCCTGCACAGACCACACAGCAGGCAGCACCTGCCACACCGGCTGTCTCCCAAGACCCCCACGGAACACACCTGGCCTTCCAAACCTGTGTGTTAGAGGCCCAGGAGAAGCTGGTTGATCAGGTGCGGGTGGGGTTTGATCTCCTGGCAGCCAAACTTGATGCCATCCATGGGTGTCTACGTCCCTTTGGGGAACACTTACAGTCCCTGACGGACACCCACAGTCCGCTCCATGGCCTCCAACGAGCCCTGGCCGACATCGCTGGAGTCCTGACTCGGAGACAAGAACACCTGTCAAGTCAGAGTGGCTCCAGCGATCACAGCAGTGACTTGGCACAAATGCGGAGGCTCATGGAGGACATGGTGCAGATGGAGGCGGAAAGGTTGACTGTCACTGCTGCACATCAGCAAAATGTAGCTGGGATATACCATGCCCTGCAGATCCTCGTCATGGCATTGCTGCCACAAGGCCTGGCGCAGATGGATGCTGCTGCTCCTATACCATCCCCATCTGCGCCCCCTGGTGTGTCTGTGCCTCACAGTGCGGCAGACATTTCTACTCCTGCACCTGATGTGTCACTGCCACACGGTGCGGCCGACAATCCACCTCCGGCCCCTGATGTGTCAGTGGCACACAGTGCTGCAGCCGGAACTGCAGCACCCACTGGTGAGGCAGAGCTCACATCAGGGGACGAGGATGTGGATGATCCAGACTTCTTGATCATGAGGCGGCAGTAGCATTCCTCCCACCCATTTGGGCTGTTTCATCTTGGTTCTGCCCTTGGCATCATGACCTTCCACTGCCCCCCCAGATGCACCCATTGACTCTCACCTTGGACCTCGACATGGACTGCCATATTCTGTCAGATGACCGATGACACAGCGATCAGACTGCGGTCTGGACTCTTCCTCTTCCGATGTACTTGTCATGCCCTGAAGGACTCTGGCTGGCCCGCCGCATGCCAATGATGTGAAGTGGGGTCTGCATGGCCCTGTACTGCTCCAGCTGCAACACTCCACTGGATGACAGTAAATCATTCACTATTGCACAGTTGTGTCATGTCTTCGATCATTCAAGTATGTGAGTGTGGATGTGTGTTGGGTCAGTAATTCCCCCTGATGTCCATGTTGCACACGTCGTGGGACATGAGTCACAGGGTACTACATTGCCGATTGCGTTCCGTACGGCGTAGTCACGACATCAGGGACACACGCATTCGTCACTTCCTTGTCCGGACAAGGACTGAGCCAGCGCACACAGCCCCGGGATCATTCTTGCACGCCCAACGCAGGTCCGGCGTACGCCAGGCCAGACCACTACTCTTCCGCTCCGAGGGGGGATAACATAGCTACATGTCCCTGGATTCCACGCTTGGGATCTGCTGGTCACTGTTCTAGTTGCCAGCATGCCACGGCCACTCCCTGAGGGCAGGTTTGCACACACACCACACCCATCCAGCAGATGCGTCACGGGCCATGTGACACCGCCAATAAAAGGGGCCTGCAACGTCACATTCCCCACTGCCGGAGGTGACCTGATGACGCAGCATGGCTCAATCATGGAGGGTCCATGACTTGTGGCGCACAGGGTTAGTTGCCCCCGATGTCCGGCGGCCGCCACGGGCCTACCACCACGTGGCGCTGGCTTGAGTTGCACAGGGTTAGTGGCACCTATGAAGCTGAGCGGGTGTGCAGCCTGCGATGATGACGTGTGCACTGATATGGTCTCTGCCATTTCTGCCTCAAGACCCAGTATCAAGTGTGTGACCTGCTGGACCGCGTGGGGTTGCCGCATGATGTGGGGACTGCCAAGGCTGCGGGCCCCGGCCTTGTAGTTGGCACCGGCAGGTGGTGTGCCCTGTTGGGGACACACCGGTGGCAGCAGGTGAGCAGTGGGGCCTGGGTGCGCAGGGGCGGACATTCACCGCTGGCCGGCAGGAGGGGCTGGGGTGCCGCAGCATGTGTGCGCAGGGGCGGACAGGCGATGATGCCGTGTGCAATGATTTGGACTCTGCAATTATTTGTTGTGTACTCATTTCAGATAGGGGACCTGGTGGACTGCAGTGTTGGCCAGAGCCTGCGTGCGACGCGGGCTTACCGCCACGTGGCGTTGCCTCAAGGTTCACAGAGTTGGTGGCACCTATGGAGCTGAGCGGGTGTGTAGCCTGTGATGATGACGTGTGCACTGTAATGGACTCTCCCATTCTGAACTCAAGGCCCAGATTCAGGTGTGTGACCTAGTGGGCCGCGGGGCGGGTCCGCGTGATGTGGAGGCTGCCAAGGTCGCGTGTCCAGGGCTCAGAGCGTGCACCGGCACGTGGTTGGAGACACACCGGTGGCAGAAGGTGAGCAGTGGGGCCGGGGTGCGCATGGGGTCTCTCTCCCTCTCTCCCTTTCTTTCTCTCTCTCCCTTTCTTTCTCTCTCTCTCCCTTTCTTTCTTTCTCTCTCTCTCTCTCCCTTTCTTTCTCTCTCTCCCTTTCTTTCTCTCTCTCCCTTTCTTTCTCTCGCTCACTTTCTTTCTTTCTCTCTCTCTCTGTCCTTTGATGAGCGCACGACACACCTTCTTATCTCGGATTTTTACTTGCAGGCTCTGACTTCCAGATTGTCCGGAGTGGATTTGCATGGACTCTTCAGAATTGTTGTTTTGTGTTGTGTATTAATAAAGTTCTGTTGTGTGATTTCTTAGTTGTATGTTTGTTTCTCCTTCTTCTGACCACACATGTAGGTTTGTTGTTGTATTTGTGCGACATCAGGCTCTTATTTTTCTCGTGATTTCGAAAAGTTGCTGTGGCACATCTTTGTCCGGGGTGGGTGGGCAGGGGGGGGCCAGGTGTGTGGGGGGGTCCTGGGGTGGTGGCGCTTGGTGTTGTGGGCCTCAGGGGTCTCCGAGCTGCATGGGCAGTGGCTCCATGGCATCTGTTGTTCTTCAGGTGTTGCTGTGGGCTGGGCTCCCTTTTGTGGTGCAGGTAGTCGTCCTGCTTAGCACCAGCAAAAGGCAGGTGTTAAATCCCTGCTGCTACCGCGGCTTATCACCTGTTTTTGCCTCGCATCGCAGATCTGGCTGTCCGTAGAGAAATCCACGGTGTTGTCTTTTCGTGTGTTTTTGCACGGATACGCCTATTCTGCATCTCATTAGCGTTAGTTGGCAGTGTCGGCCGTGGCGACATTTTTTGCGGCAGCTATCGCGGGTTATGTGGTGATGTGGGCAGTTAGCACCAGCTTGCGAATGGGGCGATAATTCTATCACCACTTTTGCTGCGCTAAAGTGCCAATAACTCGGCGATAAGTCCTTGTGAATATGCCCCTATGTCAGGTCACTTCAGCCAAGAAAAGGCAATGTACTGTGGGAAATTGGCAGTACCAACCCACTGGATAATGGTGTAATCACAGCCTTGGTAAACAAGTCAACCACGGACACAAGCAAGATCAGGAATAGCAGAGGATCCATGAGGAGATTTGGGAAGCGAACATACTATTCTGACAATACATAAAGAAAAACAAACAAAATGCTGGCCAAATTGTTGTATTTCTATAACAAGGGTAAGGTATACATTTACTAAAAGAAAAGGTCCAAAGTTACAGCACTCTGGAATTTCCATGAAAACAATAAGGAAATCATTGCGTAAAGGAGGTAAAACAGATCCAGGAAGTCCAGTGGAGGATTTTTTCATTTTGATAAGTAAGCCTTTTGCCCTTCCATGAGAGGAAGGCTCAGCTCTTGTGTCAAAACTCTGTATTCATCAAATGCAAACTCACTATGACGTTAGGACTTCTGGAGGCATATAAAATCATAAGTTTTCAAAAAGTAATTGTCCTCTGGTTGTGATAGGTCTGCTTAACCCTGCAACATTCCACAAGCTAAAACAAGGGCCTGTGCATGAGCAGACAATCTAATTTCATAGTTGTGTTTGGACAATAGCGAGGGATTAGCATGAGTTAAGAAATCCCCCAATCTAATTTAGACTCAAGTCGTTATCTGCAGTGCAATTGCACTGTTCATTTGTCTGAGTTTCCAATCACTTATCATAGATAAGAAATATTGCCAGCTGGTGGCTATGGGATAAAGTGTTAGGGATATAGTCCTGAAAAATGCAAAAGCATGTGTTAGAAATTGGGTTACTAGTTGACTTGGGTGTGAGCCCTGATCAAGCCGAAACCACAATCCTAGTCACGGTAAGGCACAAGCAAACCCCAAATTAACCTGTGCTCAACCCCCTGGTAGATTGGCACAGAGCAGTCAGGCTTAACTTAGAGGCAATGTGTAATGTATTTGTGCAACACTCCAAATAGTAAAGAAGTGAAAACACCCCACAAAAACATCCAACATCAGGTTTAGAAAAATAGAGTCATTTTTAATAAATAAAACAAGACCAAAACAACAAAAATCCAATTAGTAAACCCAGAGATTTTTAGTTTTAAAGTTTTAAGTCAAAATAGTGCCACAAAGCACCAATAAGGGATGTCTGATCACACCTGACCTGGACAAAGACACAAGTTCAGGGACCCAGTTAGGCCTGCTGAACAAAGTACCTTACATACTTGTTGCACAGCATTGTGTGGATCCCCGCTGAAGATGCGCTGCACAGCCAAAGTGATTCTTCGGTTCTGAGACCTAGCTAGGCTGCGATGTGAGGTCCTGTTGCCTCATCATCGAGGGCCCCATCGACGGGGCTAACGATGCGAAGTCCTGGCATTGGGGATGCGGCGTGCAGCTGGTGATGCGTAGGTTCTGAGGAGCTGCGATGCGGAGTCCGGCATCATCAAGGCTGCCATTGACAAGAGATGCGAGGACCTGGGCTGTAGATCTGCTGCACCATCGGCGTTGCATCGGTTCTGAGGACTGCGGGAGTGACGTGTCTCTTTGTAACGGGTCCAATGCACGCAGCAGCGGTGATGCATTGGTTTAGGTCAAGGATGCACTGCTCAGCCGAGGAGATGCGCCTGTTCTGCTCGTGGATGCACCGTTCAGCAGAGAAGATGCATTGGTTCCGCTGGCAAGCCCCTTAGGCCCACTTCTGAGGGTCCAGGACTGGGGTGGCACCACTTGGCAAGGTAGACTCACAGATGGCAGAGCCCAGGTGCAGATGCAAGGTTAGTGGAAGCCGGTTATGTCCCTGAAGCTTCAGATGAGTAGGCCAGCCAACTAGCCCCTGTGTCACTCTGGGTTCAAGAGATGCAGGTCCAGTACTTCTCACCAAGGCAAGAGGGCAGAAGGCAGCAGGTCAGCACAGCAAAATAGGAGTCCAGCAGAGTAGCAGTCCAGCAGAGTGGTAGTCCTTCAGCAGCACATCAGTCCCTTTTCTTGGAAGAGTAGCCACAGGTCCAGATGTGTACTGGAGTGGTGGTGTCTGAGGTCCTTCTTTTATGTAACATTTGTGCCTTTGAAGTTGGGAGAAGCTTCTACAAGCATGCCTTTGAAATGCATAGATGCCCTGCCTGGCCAGCCCTGGTTCCAGACTAACTATAGGGGGTCTGCAGCCCTTTGTGTGAAGACAGGACACAGCCTATTCAGGTGTAAGTGAGGCTAGTCCCAGATCCTCCCTCCCATCCTGCCAGTGTTAGCCAATTCCGTCTCACCTAAGCTCCCATTGTGTGTGCTTGTCTAGGAGGAATACACAAAGCCCAACTACACCCAGTCATGTGACCAGAGACAGGCTGCAGGCACCAAATAACTAAGGCAAGAAAATGCCAACTTTCTAAAAGTGGCCTTTTCAAAATTGTAATTTATTTTCAACTTCATCATAAGTTAGGATTTTTAAGTAGGATTCCAGAGACCCAAATTTGAACCAGTTATATCTTCCCATTTGGAAATTACCCTTATAAAACGTAATAAGGTCATCCCAATGTTGTCGTTTAGGAGGTATATGCCTTGCAGGAGTGAAAAACAAATTTAAGAGTCTTTCACTATCAGGACGTAAAACTTAAAAGCACATGTGCTGCTTTTTAAATACATTGGACCCTGCCCTTTGGGCTGTGCAGGGCCCACCCTAGGGGTGATTTGTATGTATTCAAAAGGAAGGTTTGGGCCTGGCAAAAGGTTTATTTTGCCAGGTCAACATGGCAGTTTACACTGCACACACAGGCTCTGCAAAGACATGTTTAAAGGTCTACTTAAGTGGGTGGCACAATCAGTGCTGCAGGCCCAGTAGTTACATTTAATTGACAGGCCGTGGGCACAAGTAGTGCATTTTACTAGGGACTTATAAGTAAATTGAATATGCAAATTGGGCATAAGCCAATTGTACCACGTTTTATGGAGAGAGCACAAGCACTTTAGCACTGTTTAGCAGTGGTGAAGTGCACAGAGTCATAAAGCCAGCAAAAACAGGCAGTTTGAACACAAAATGTTAGGGAAAACCACACCAAGGATGCTAGGTCTAACATTGGTGTTACAGAAACATCAAAGATACTGCTCAGAGCGTTGATTCAGTCTTTCAGTCTGACCGTTGGTGTCACGGTTCCCACCTGATTCACCTCAGCAGTATCATGGAAACAATGCAAATGCTCCCACTCTCCTTTCAGAGTCTCTGGCAGTTCACTCAAATTACACAAAATAATTAAAGGGCACCCCATGGGAGAAGCGGAAAGAGAAACATGGGCTCGCAGTATAGCAGATTCTGATGAACTTCTGATTGTGGCTCACACTGGAATCTCACTAACCACCACCCTGCAAACTGTAACATACACTCAAAATATCAAAAGCCTTCTAAATAGAATCAGATACCCAAATAAAGGTTTATAGCAACTTAGCCTTATTTGAATACTTGTATGAATATTTTACGTTGCTTAGCATGGACTTCTCTGATCTCTGATGTCTTTTAAATAATACTCTTAAAAGGTAAATAACAAATGTTAAGTCAGTGTAAATCCATATTACTTTCAGCTTAGAAATTAATTAAAAACATGTTAAAATAAACACTAACCTAACATACAGGAGTGGAAGCAGAAATAAACCAATCTTTCAATGGTAATGAAGAGTTAATCTTTAAAAAATAAGGAAAACAAATAAGAAAATAAATGTTTGCGACTTGACACAGAGCTAATTTCGCTCTGTGTAAACAAATTTATTTATAGCCTTTCTCAGCTTCCTCTAGAGTTCTAGGAACCTAATTATTTCTTCTGATAAGAAAAAACAATTAAACAAAATGAAATGGTTTCACCTTCTTGAAGAAAAAATACACCAAGAACATTGGAAAGCAAGAAATATTTGTCTCCGACGTGCTTAAATATCCGGAAATGACAGAATTGATAAATTACGTATTACGTCTCCTTGGAAGATCATCATCAGTTTCATTTTCACAGCCAGCGTACAATGACTCGAGTTCAGTCTTTATTTATTTAACTGAATGAGAGCAAGCTAAAATTTGGAACTTAAATTATTATTTTGAAGCCTGCTCTGTGCCACAGCCTGTAGGCTGGAGTGTCTATGTGTTAAATGCTGAAATGCCTTCCCTTTTAGCCTGCTTAACATTATTTTGCCATTTTTGCCTATTTCTTCCTGCGATACTATGAGGCATATTTACAGGCTCCTATCACCAGCAGAACATCACTTTTTTTGACGTTGTGGTGGCGATACGGGCTTCACCTTATTTACAAGGCAGTGTTAAGCCACTTAATGTGGCTTAACGCTGCCTTGTAAATAAGGCACCCTTTCACGCTATACTTAGCGTGAAAGGGGAGGACAATGGGTCTTGCGGTGGCCGTTCAGCCACAACACCCATTGATTTTGACGCTGCCCCATATTTACAAAAGTGGCGTAAATATGGGGCAGTGCCAAAATTAAGACCAGGGAAAACCTAGTCTTAACAGGGCGCAACGGGGAGAAATGCTTTATTTCTCCTCGTTTTTGCTGTTTTTATGTGTGCTGCATTGTGCACATAAACAAACAATCATTCCCCACAACGCAGGCACCCTTGCACTATGGTGCAAGGGCACCTGCGTTGGCGCTAGGCAGCTGAAATTAGCGCCAGCGCTGGGGGAAACATAGGGCTGCACCGTATTGTTGTAAATACAGTGCACCCCTGTGTTTCGGAAGTGATGGAGCGCAGCGTTAAGCCAAGAAGGCTAACGCCACACTCCGTCACTTCTTTGTAAATATGCCCCTATATCTAATAAAAGGTTCCTTTCTGTCCTCTTCTAGTGTACAGCAGAGCAGGGGTGTAAATGTTTTTATGATCGTGACAGTATCCCCCATGCAAGGCCTTATCCAAGGGCCTGGTTGATTTGGATGTGTCTGATGAAACTGTTCTAGTAACTGGGGAGAGTAAACATTATCAACAGGTTCCCAGGAGTCTTCTTCCGGTCCATACCCCTTCTAATGTATCAAGTCCTGTAACTTTCCCTTGACTATCCGTGAATCTTTTATAGACTGGATTTCATATTCTACCTCTTAGCCATCTATCTCTTGCAGGTGGAGGCTGCGTTAACAGAGTACCTAGACTCCCTGGTTTGGTCAATGACACATGAAACACTGGATGGATTTTCATTGTTGGTGGTAAAGCTAGTCTGATAGCGACTGAGTTTATCACCTTAGTAATGGAAAAGGGACCACTAAACCAAGGATGACATTTTCTTTTCCCATGTAGATGTCTTGTGAGAGCCACATTGTATCTTAAACCTTGTATGAGGGCGTGGGTCTTCTCTTCCTGTCAGGTTGTTTCTTGTAATAATACTTGCCTTGTTTCAGTGCATCTATGACCTTGTTATGAACAGCATACACCATAGTTAAACATTCATCCACTGTGGGAAGATGTTCAGTAATGTCAATTTCCTCAGGCAAGAAGCGTGGATGGTAGGTAACCTGTCAAGCAATAAAACGGTGAATATCCAATAGAAGAATGTTTATTGTTATTGTGACAGAATTCTGCTAACCATACTAAATTCACCCATTCTTTTTGTGACTGTAAAAAAACCAGCATAAGTAGATTTCGAGATCTTGGTTGAAACGCTCTATCTGGCCATCAGTTTGAGGATGGTAGGCTGAGGAAAGCCGCACATCCATACTGAAAGACTTACAAAACGAGGACCAAAAACGTCAAACAAATTGAGAACCTATATTGGACAGAAGGAGGGCCATGTAATTGTAGAATATTTTGTAAAAATAGTGTAATTGTCTGTACTGCAGTAGGAATATCTTTGGTAGGGATAAAATTAGCCATCTTAGTAAAGGCATCCACAACCACCATGATCGTATCATATCCATGATCCGGCGGCAGATCCTCAATACAGTCAATAGTAACCATGTGTCATGGTTTCGGGGGGGACGAGGCTCTGCAATGGACGTAACAATGCCATCGACTTAGTCTTATCACTTTTAGCCCGTGCACAGATTTCACATGTCTTTACATGCTTTTGTACGTCCTGTCGTAGATTCTCCCACCAGTAATTTCTTTGACTAATTCTTCCAGTTCATGTCACCCCAGGATGCCCTGTGGTCTTGGAGTCATTTGTCACCTGCAACCTCTGTTCTTGATATGGCAAATATGAAAGGTTGTTGTACCATAGTAACCCTTAATGGTACCTTCAAGATGTTCCTTTCAATTCCCATGATTGTATCATTTGTGGTGTAATAGAAGCCTTAATTCTTTCTTCTGATATTTGGAATCTCTGTTTCTTCAATGTGCTTATTATCTTTTCTGGTGGTATTATTGGCACTGGAGGTCCTGGATCAGAAGCATCATTGTCTATATAACGTGATAATACATTTGATTGGCCATTTTATTTACCAGGACAATAGGAAATAACAAAATCATAATCTGCAAACAAAAGTGACCATCTTAATTGCCTTGCTGATAATGCATTTGCTGAACGCAGAAACATCAAATTACTGTGATCAGTGTACACTGTGACTGGATGTGTCATACCCAGCAGATTATGTTTCTATTCCTTAAATGCTACCTTAACAGCCAGTAATTCCTTATCAGTGATGTTGTAGTTATATACAGTTGGACTCAGTTTGTTAGAGAAGAAGACCACAGGTTTTAGTTACCCGGTAGTAGGATGCCACTGTGATAGAAAAACCAAAGGGGATGATGGACGGAGTGTTGAACATAGCAAGCACTCACCCCCAGTCAACTGATCTGGGTTTAATCCATCATCATTCTTTAGCTCACTCCGCCACCCCAGTTCAGACATGGCCATATGCAAATCAGTCTGAACCTGTGCCTCATGGGAACAGTCCAGCCCGAACTGCCATTCCATGTCTTCCCTGGACCGGAAACAAGCATCCTGGGACCGGTTTCTGGCTTACAGCCGTCATCAGCCAGGCTATCTTGAATCCAGTGGAAAAGTGAGCAAGGGACCCACGTCTGGGCATACCCTGTCAACTTAGGGTAAACATAGCAAAACCAAAGGGGATGATGGACGGAGTGTTGAACATTGCAAGCACTCCCCCCCCAGTCAACTGATCTGGGTATAATCCATCATCATTCTTTAGCTCACTCCGCCACCCCAGTTCAGACATGGCCATATGCAAATCAGTCTGAACCTGTGCCTCATGGGAACAGTCCAGCCCGAACTGCCATTCCATGTCTTCCCTGGACCGGAAACAAGCATCCTGGGACCGGTTTCTGGCTTACAGCCGTCATCAGCCAGGCTATCTTGAATCCAGTGGCAAAGTGAGCAAGGGACCCACGTCTGGGCATACCCTGCCAACTTAGGGTAAACATAGCAAAACCAAAGGGGATGATGGACGGAGTGTTGAACATTGCAAGCACTCACCTATTGAGAAAGTCAGAAGAATCAGGTTCTACATTGAAGGCCTGTGTGGTATCTGGATACCTTGTTAAAATTGAGAAAGCCGATGTCAGTATGAAGAATGATACATTAATGTATAAAAATGAAATTGCATCTTTATTAACAAATTCACCCATTGTGAAATCCACATCAACCCCAACTCAGAAATACGTAGTCAGACAGGCACTGTGACCTAGACCCGATGTCACTGATTGACAGGTCATAGGTGGGGTGGCACATAGCCAGCAAACAAATGCACAAACAGGAAATTCCAGATAAATCCTACAGATAAGCGCAACTACAGCTCAACAATGGTCCAGGGAGATTTGTCCCAATAAAGCACACATGGCAGAAGGGGTACGATCGCTCCCAAAACACCATAAAGTCAGATGCCGAATATGTTAGGAACATACAGCCAATAAGGACACAGCACACACAGTGCATGCAGTGATCACGCACTCCTCATGCCGGTCTTCTGGACAGGTTACCCACTGATCGCATTGTGTCCACACAATGTTGAGGCCCACCTGGATTCCCAATCTAATAAATTAATTTACGACTCCAAAGTAAGCAACTCACATTCCTTACTATACAAGGATCACTGGAATTGTTTGTGGCAATCAGTGAATTGTATATATACACATCTCAGATTGATTGTAAGTTGAGACAGTTCTCAGACCCTATGCAAAAAGAACAATTGATGGACAGAATGCAGAACAATATCATACATTCATCCCAGTACAGAAATCTGGGCCTAAATCCATCGTTTGTTTGCCCACCATGCCATTCCAGTTTGGACCCAGCCATATGCAAATCAGTCTTGACCCTGTGCCCAATGGGAACAGTCCAGCCCGAACTGCCAGGCCAGGTCCTCCCTGGACTGGAAACAAGCATCCTTGGACCGGTTTCGGGCTTTCAGCCCTCATCAGCCAGGATAGCTTGACTCCAGTGGCGTGGAGAGCACGGGACCCACGTCTGGGCATACCCGTCCCACTCGGGGTGACAAATGCAAAAAGAACAATTGATGGACAGAATGCAGAACAATGTCATACATTCACCCCAGTACAGAGATCTGGGCCTAAATCCATCGTTTTTTTGCTCACCATGCCATTCCAGTTTGGACCCAGCCAAGTTGGCAGGGTATGCCCAGACGTGGGTCCCTTGCTCACTTTGCCACTGGATTCAAGCTAGCCTGGCTGATCAGGGCTGTTAGCCCGAAACCGGTCCCAGGATGCTTGTTTCCGGTCCAGGGAAGACATGGCTTGGCAGTTCGGGCTGGACTGTTCCCATGAGGCACAGGGTCAAGACTGATTTGCATATACCTGTGTCTCAACTGGGGTGGCGAAGTGAGCTAAAGAACGATGATGGATTCAACCCAGATCTGTGACTGGGGGTGAGTGTCTGAAAAGTTTCAGCGCTCCGTCCATCATCTCCTTGTGTTTGCTTAGTTCTCAGACCCTATGCCTGTAACTGTTCTCCCGACCGCATTGTTTAATTACACAAACTGTTCCTGTTTTGCCAAACGCCTCTTGTTTTTTCAAGGTATTTTATGTTCCAGCAACATTTTGGCGAGCCGCCATCGGAGCTGATTGGTACCTTGAACCTGACTGCAGCCAAAGGAAGGAGACCCTGCCCGGAGTGACCCACATTTGCGCAGCAAGGAAGGTGAGCAGATACCGCAATTGATTGGAAGTTCTTCTCAATCCGGGGGGCAGAGTAGTAAAGCATTTGGCGTATGGCAAACTAGGTACAAGCATAAAAAGATAACCTGAGTGCCCTGTCACTGACAGAATCTGGCATATTACCTACCTTATATGTCCTAGCTCGGAGGCGATCCCGTGGAAGTCACCTTTTTTCGATAGTCCGCATGCTAGGAAAGGTGAATATTTATTGTATAGCCCTTTATGGCTTCCAGGACACTATTTTTGTGATAAAGCTGTTCTTATTGGGTGGAGTTGGCACCTCAATCTTATTTTTAGTCTAAAAGGGTTTCTCAGTGCCACTGGTTTCTTAACACCTTTGGTATCTGAAAGGAGTGAGAGGTGTTGGCCGCTTGGACTGCTGGGCGTGACACAGATGGTACACTTGGCCCCTGGGTGTGATACAGGGTGCGATTAGGACATGTAGGGAAAAGGGTTTGGAGCTGGGAAACTAGGTGTAACTTCTGTGTGGCCAAGAGGGGCCTGTGGTTCTCGAGTTATTTACTTTTTTCCCACAAACTATTGTTATCACCCTTTTACTGAAGCCGATATTGGCAGACTATCAGGCTCACTTAGTTCCGTGTACCCCGCAGAGCTTCTCCTGGTCACAGGATAGCATGTCAGTTTTTGTTGCAATTGATGTAATGTATATCTGATGTTATGGTGCTGTATTTTGTACGAAAGTTGATTGAAGATTGTCCTAAATATTTCATTTTTTCGTCAATAACTCAATGTTTTATATGAGAGTGCTTTTATTTCTCCCAAACTGTATTTGACCCCAAAGGTTGATATCATTCGGATACTGTTTTTGTTGACAATTGCACTTTTTACCTATGTTGCAACCCTTCACATGCATTGTTATTTGTGTTGATGAACTGTTCATATTGAATTGTTGATAGCACTGAGCTCGTAGAACGTAATTATAAGAGTACACCACGTACATTTTTCCCCACAATTAGATCAAAACAAAGATTCCCCAAAAAGGAGCTAAGTCGTATTTTGTCCACTAAAACTACCAGACCTATCATGGATTCCCCATTAAAACACATGCAAACCAGGTTCCCCACACAGGCTAAAAAACGTAATAAGTTTTGCCAAGAATGGTACACACAAACGAAGGCACACACATTTCCCTGGCCAAAGGAGGGAACTTTTGACACTAACGCAATTGAACATATGAGAACACACATATAAACTAACTACACAGTTCAAGACCGGAGAGAGCCATTATTAGAACTATGGGCCATCTTCGCGGAGGCCCAGATCGATACTCCTACACCACAGATAGCAAGCAAGGCATCAGCAGCTCCCCTATCATATGCTGGTATGGAGGTGCTCACGCCAGTTCTCCCCGCATTAGGATATTCCAATCTGCCAATAGCAGGAGACGGCGGGCCCCCACCGAACGGCAAACGGTTAGGCCCAAGCATGAGAAACTAACAGGCCAGCATGCCCAGACAATTCCAGCACAACTCAAGCTTGGTGAAAAGGCCCCCAGAAGCTCAACCCCCCGCCTGTCGCTTCTGACACATAGAACCACAGCAGCATGGAGAACACGCACTCCCACTGGTTCAGGCAAACAAAAACGAGTGACAGGGAGATTTGTGGCTGTCCCAGACAGTGATACAGCAAATGGGGGTGAAGAAGGGAGCCCCAGTCCCCCAGCAACCGATGACAAGGGTGAGGCTACAGGATGTGCCCAGGTAACAGAGAGCGAATTTGAGGGAGAAGCCTGACCAAAAAGAACAGTGCTTAGCTCAGAGCGAAGGAGGCACACTAGACGGGATGAAGAAGAAAGGTGCAAGCTAAGGAGAGAAAGAGCTTACACCCAGGAAGCACAGCAAGAAAACAGAGCAGCACGCCCCCATATAAGGAAAGCGTGGATAGGTACAGGGCACCGATCTGGGAAGAACCGAAGGTAGAATTAGATGAAATGTTTCTGACTGGGATCCGAGCCTCACCAATCTTCCAACCTAGGAGGTGGGCTGACCAGGAAATAAGAGGCCAAGTCAGCCTGGTACTGACCCAGCCAAGACTAAAGAAAAAAAAGATAGCACTTTTGCACCACACTAGGGGTACAGCGATGAGGATGTACACTGTGCACGGGAAGGACAAACTGACCCCAAGGGAGTTAGTAGCAAGAGAGGAAGGCAAGATCTTTGCGCATCCATTCCGCCACCTGCTAGCCTGCTGGACAGAGGAAAGAGACTAGTACGATAGACCTTGCCTGGAGGAAGGATCCTTCGAGCCAGAGCACATGGCTATAGCGGAAGATTGCATCCAACATGTGGGAGGAGATCCCAAGTGGAACTTTCCCTACATGCAGGAATGCCTAAAAAGACTGTAACACCATGTCAGAGAGAAACCTGTAGAGCTGCCCAAAGTAAGAATGTACCCGTTACTACAGAAGAGCACGTCAGGGACCATCCATAGGCTCATATGGATAAAGAAGGGATACGGACAAAGCTTCCGCCATTGCTGGATGGAGCATGGAAATGGATCTCATGCTCTGAGAAGAACCCTGCAGGAATAAACCTAGCGACAGGCGATAGTAAAAGTCTGCTTAGTAGTCTTATTGGAGAACAGACCAACGCAGTGTTCGCTCAAGCTCGCACCCTAGCTCGCACCCCAGCAATTACGCTGACAGACACCAAGCATGACGGGGCTGGATTCAATTCATACAGGCACCTGATATGGACAGCCCTGAGGGATATGTTCCCTGACTGCCCAGATGTTGGAGGGTTAATGGCGGAAACTATGAAGCCAGGGGAGAGTATAACCGATTTTCTGGATAGAATGAGGAAACGATGGGGACAAGAGACAGGACAATTGTGGACTGTCTCAACTTACAATTGATCTGATGTGTTTATATTCAATTAATTGAATGCCGATCCTTGTATGGTAAGCAATGTGAGTTGCTGCATTTGGAGTTGTAAATTAATTTATTCAATGGGGAATCCAGGTAGGCTTCGACCTTGTGTGGACACAATGTGGCCAGTGGGTAAAGTGCCCAGATATCCCGCATGGGGACCGCGTGATCACTGTGTGTGCTGTGTCCTGATTGGCTATATGTTTCCAACTTATTTGGCATCTGACTTTATGGTGTTTTGGGAGAGAGCGTACCACTCCAGCCATGTGTGTTTTATTGGGGCCAAACTCCCTGGACCATTGTGGTGTTGCTACATCTATCTGTGGGATTGATCTGGGAATTTCTGTTTGTGCGTTTGTCTGCCGGCTATGTGTCGCCCCAACTGTGACCTGTCAATCAGTGACCTCAGGCCTGGGTCTCAGAGCCTGCCTGACTGCGAATTTCTGAGTCGGGTTGATGTGGAGTTCACAATGGGCAAAATCGTTAATAAAGATGCAATTTCTTTTTTATACATAAATGTATCGTTCTTCATACTGACATCAGTTTTTCAATATTAACACTCCCCCCTCTAGTTGAATTTTTAACAACACTATCTGACCCATTCTTCGTGATAGTTACTTTATTTTTGGGCGTGTTGTTCTTTAAGCTCGCTTTTGGCAATTACTACTTTCCTAGTTACTGCAATCTACCTAGTTTGACTACTGTGTTTTTACAGCAGGAAATCCCCAATTGTACACATCCAAACAAAAACAAGAACACAATGGCAAAGTGAGCAAGGGACCCACGTCTGGGCATACCCTGCCAACTTATGGGCCCACAAGTTGCATTCTTTTACAATATACTCAAAAAGGGTCTGCCCACCGAGATACAAAGCGGACTGGACAGCGTGGTTGGGTTAGACACCAAACTCTGGTGGGAGATACAAGCCAATATATTAATTACTGCAAAAAAAAGCAAGAAAAGGATATAGAAAAACAAGAGCAAGTCCAGAGAGAGACCGCTAAATTGGAACAACACAAATTGAAAAAGACGGCCCTCAAGGGGGCCGGGTTGGCCGCGAGCGTGCAAGTGGTACCAGTCTTAAAGGGAGCTCCACCCCGAAACCCCAGAGGATTTCAACCTAGCTATTGTAGCAGAGGCCAGGGAGGTTGGCAGCACCCAGACCTTAGAGAATACTACTATTGCCACATGATGGGCTACCTGGCAGACAGATGCCGGTTAAAGGCATATCATGAGCAGAGATCGATGGGCCAGGGCCAGTCGCCACAAAACCCTACAAATGTTCATCCACAAAGCAAAGCACAGGGGAACCTGAATGCATCTTTCATTCAGTCACAGGAAGGTTCGTCAGCCACTGCACCCCCTCAGCAGGGATCAGGTTGTTGAACAAACACATGGCAGCAATGACCACAGACAGGAAACTCAGCCTGACAGGGACTAGGGCCACAACCTCAGCAGGGAGGGATAACTGTCTGGGGAGGTAATGCCTTCACACAAACACAGAGTCCAAGTGTGTAGTAAGATAAAACCCCAGAATAAATAGCTCTTCTTTACCCACATCCCCAAAGATTTTACCAAACCAAATGAAGGACCAATGAGACAATATTGGGAATCCAAGCTTTTACTTGTGTTTAGGGATTCAGGGCAGCTGTATGTGCTCTGTCGACCGGGTATCCTCACTAAAGTTCACCATCAAGGACGCCTGCGGGGGCCAAGGCCCCACTCTGTTGCTGATCCCTCAGGGCAGGGTATGCCGGCCACACCCCGGGAGGAGGGCAGTCTAATGATGGGACAGCTCCCAGATAAAGTAATTAAAACCCAGGCTCCCAGGTCCCCATGTCCAAAAAGTAGTATAATAAGGACGAGTTTCAATCACCAAGTTGAAAGGTCCTCATTCTCGGGCATTCGGCCTGGGTACAAAGTTTCCTTCATGGCGTAAAGCCCCAATAGCGCGTCCGAAAACTAGAGGTCTCCACCCAATAGACGCCCCCTTTCAGTTCTAAAACGAAGCTGTCCTCAAAGTGGCAGGAGCCAGGATTCCAGTACGCCTGGGATAGTGAAGACCCTGCAACCTCTACAGCACACGCACAAGAATTATTTTGATGACACTCTCTGGGGTGGTACCGATGAGCAGGTTGCCTCACAAGCCTGTACTTAGGCACCCTTGGCACAAACTTGATGCTGCGCATCTTCAAGAGCTTCTCTCCTCTACTCTACCTAGTCTTCCAGCAGATTGTGACTTGGCTGATAAATCAATGTGGGTCTGGATCTCCGAGGCGCTTGATTCCCTTGTCCCAGTAAAATGGACGAAAGGCCGCAGCACTAGGTCTAGTCCCTGGTATAACACCAAGCTTGCTTCCATGCGTAAAGAGTGTAAGAGGCTGGAGAGAGCATGGAGAAGGAACTATGACCCTAATTTGAAAAAGCCTTATGGTGTAGCCATTAAGCAATACCATGGGTCTATCCAGGTGGAACGGGCCATTTATTATGTGGAGGAGATCAAGAGCAGCACTAATCCATCTAAAAGCATCTTCTCGATACTGAAAGTGCTGCAATCATCTACAGCCCTGACTGCCACCCCGCTGTCTTCTGATGATCAATGCGATGCCCTGGCCTCCTTCTTTGTGGAGAAGGTGGAAAAGATTTATCAATCCTTCCCCCAGGTTGCATCAGTTTCCGTTCCCATGGCCCGGTCCCCCACTTTGTACACGCTGACTACTCTCCCCGCCATCTCTTGTAGTGTAGTTCCTATTTCCCTAATAGGCTCTGCGCATTGGAATAATATAACCTATAGGTTTGACATAGGACTAAGGTCGGTATGTCCCTATCGATTATATTAAACTTAATTACTTGTGCCAGCTAGCTCAGAGGCCACTAGAAACTCCTTGAGGACAAGAAGGGAGTAGTTTCTGGCAACCGAAAAACATGACAACTTTGTTTCCCTTTAGAAGCGGAACACGTCTCAGAATCGTGGAAACAATAGATAACAGTTTCACTCATTCAATCGTGCATGCTTAGTTTCTGCAGAGTTACACAGAAAGGAAAGATGGGCGTTTCAATAAAAGGGTTTTATTGAACAGTCTTGTTTCTCGTGTAAGAGATATGTGCTGTTATGATCACAAGACAGTATGCAAGATAAATAATGTACAGCGTAAGCAGTAGAAATAAATAATACTGCGCTAGCATTATCTTTTAGCATATATTCACGTACATAAATAACATGAGCTAAAAATGCGAGTACTCATACGATGCGTCTCTAAGCTAGTTCTACCCCAATGTACCTAACCTAGTCTAGGTGTAGGGAAGAGTAGAAGTAGGTGGAGTATTCTCTAGTATGGTAGACTAAGAGTATGTTAAGTCTAGTATGCCAAGTCTAGTATGCCAAGAGTCCCTCTAGGATCTAGTCAGCTCCATACCTTGTGAATGAGAGAGGTGGGAATCTCCTGCCGGATCTGGAACTCTAACACCCCGCGAAGGGAGTCAGAACACTGGAAGCTGGATTTGTCTGCGTGCAGGAATGACAGCGTCTTCTCAGTGCGTCAGGCCGGGATACGGGCTCCTCTGAAGTCGAGGTCTCCTCTAACTTGCTTGGGCAAGGGAAGGTATATTTATACCTGGTAGGTGTTGTGGAATGTTAGCATTGACGTGAAGTCGGACAGAGGAAGACGTCAGGAATGAACCCTTAAGGTATAACGGTTCATACATAATAGATGAGTTCTTGGAGAAATCAATAGTCCTGTGCTAGGGGAACTCCCGAAGCTTAAGGGTCTGGTTTCTAAGAACTCGTTGTGACGTTAGGGTGGACGGATGTCGGTGACCATGCCTGTATTTGGAGTGCACGGTTAATGCCTAAATAAGGAGAGGGATTCTATGCCTATATAAGGGCAAGGCGAATTGTGCCTATATAAGGACATGATTCAGGAAAACCTATATACGGACCCCTAAAGCGGAATACAACACCCACTCCATCTTCGATTGAACGATAATACTAAATGCTAAACATTTTAAATGCTAAACATAAAAGTGAGTACCACATATTGCTAAAAAAACATTTCTAAAAGCATTTTAAAAGAAGCTCAAAACTGTTGAAATGCTATAGGTACTGTACATTTAAAGCATTGTTTTCATTCTAAGCATATAACGGAAGTAGAATGCAACGTGAATGAAACAGTAATATATACATATGATGAAATGGTAGATAAGTTCTTAAAATCAAAGCCATTGCATATCATGGAAGTAAATGAAATGTTAGACAAATAAGGTGATAATGTGTCCCTGGAAGTATTCAGAGAAGTCCGTTTTATAAGACTAGTTCTACTGTAAGCAGATTGTTCATTTGCCATGTCATTTCAAAAATTTAAAAAGAAAAAAGTTCAATTCTGGGAAAAGTTCCAAGTTTGAAAAATAGGAAGGCCAAATTTCATTGTTGCCCTGGTACACTGTGAGCCGAATCAAAGTTAGTGTGTGGGTCTGGCGTAAACATTAGATCATCTATTTCCGTAGCCAAAATATCGACCACCGAAGTTGGTGACATTTGGAACACCTCGTTCAGAAGGTTAATTGCACAGAGATGAGAAACATCGCCTTCAGGTAGAAGATGCAATGTTCGCGTCCGTTGTTACCTGTGTGCCCGTTGATCCATCTCGTACCTCAGCAGCAGCCGGAAGCGTCTGTGAGATCTCAATGAATGCCGCCATCAGGATTGGAAGCCTCTGGGGACAACACACAGCATGGGCCGTTATCGGGTCCAGCAGAGTATCGATATCCGTTGGCATGACTGATGGGAGTGTTAGACAGGTGTCTAGCATGCATTCTTCACCACAAAACAGGCAGCGTAGAACAGGTAAGATGCAATCTTGCCAGATTGGTCTGAATGACAGGAACCACGTTGTATTAAGTTCCCATAGACGAGGCATGCCCAAAAGCTGTACTATTCGCTCACGGCATTTCCGTTCAAGGAGGGCTCTCTCCACATCGCTCGGTGTGATGTTGGCGAAGAGGCTTGCCATAGCATAGTAGGAGGAATAGAACAGAATTCCTGCAACAAGTGCTAGAATTAATGGCACACCTCCAAACACCGAATGTGCGAAGTTTGGGATGATTCCGAGGACAACCTGGAAAGGTGCTAATAGTCCGGAACAGATGGTCTTAAATACATGTACAATTCCGCTTGTATCTGATATGTTAAAGATACGTCCTATCATTTCTACGAAATGTATAGGGCAGTTTGTACGAATTAAAGCTTGTATCTCAGCCGAAGTCCTTGCAACTTGTAGATCATAGGTTTCTTTGGCCGAGGTCAAAGGCACTGATTGTTGTATAAGCATGGCTTTCATTCTGCTTAAAGTATCAAATCGTATAAAAGAGACATTCAACGAAGGCCACAAAGGCGACTCCCTGACTGTGTCTATTGGGGCAAACAATACTTGCATACAGCAAGTGACCCTGGAGTTGACCGTTACTAGATATGGGATGCCAGGCAACATGCCACAGCAACTCTGATCATTCAACATCAGGTAACTCCCATTAGAAATTGTCCAAACGTTGGATTAATCACAGCAGCTGGTGTACCCTGCTGGTGGCAGGACAAGTTTGCCACAGAACCATTACAAGCCCCGTGTAAAGAAATGTCCTGACAAATCAGTGAACCGCTTAGTGCACTTTCACAGTGTGTACCGCTTAGAAACACTTCACGATCCCCACTCCAACATCTATAGGTGTAAGGTAAATTCCAGGATGTCTTAATGTATTCTTTACCCAACCTTTCATATTTGCCTGCTTGCATCTGTTTAAGGCAATACTGAAACTGGAAAGTAGTCACAGGTAGATTAATTTTGCCATGACTAAGCCATTTTGTAGCTGGTTTTTCTGCCACTGCGAATGGTAATTTTTCAAGTTTTTCAATGCTCAGTACTGTATACTTTGCTCCCCTTTGTGCCAGTTCGATCTGTTTATCAGTTACATTGTATTCTGCAAACAGAGCCGTTGTGGTGATAAAACGCCAAGGCACATAGCCCGCATGCAAAGATTACAGCGTCCAGCTTAATAACATAATAGAACGTAACTGAGGCTGGCCTTGCTGTAACATGGCTAAATCTTGTTCCAGTATGTCGATAGCAGAGGATACAATACTGTCCAATGAATAAATTCTGGAGGACAAAGTTGTTAACCCATTGTCGACCACAGAGAGAGTTTTCTCTAAATTAATACGATCAAGTTCACGTATTCGTTCTGCGGCCTCCATCTGTGACACCTTCCATGCTTCATTATAAGCAGCATAAATGCCGGCATATATGAAACGTTTTTGACGCGGTTTTCTTGGTCCAAGCAAGAATTCCCTAAGGTCTGCGTCTTCTTTAAGTAAAGATAAGTGTTGTTTCACATCCTTAAGTGTAGATTTTTGCAGCCAATCGAGGCATAATTTTCCTACACTGTATGTTGTTACTACCCCCGGATGCTGTCTTTGGACGTATCGTGGGTCTGGCCTATGAATAGTAAACCCCTGTGTTTTATTCAGGAATCTCTCTTGACAGTTGTTTGTGTCTGTGGGCCAGATCAACCATTTTCTCCAATCAGGATTTGTTCTGTTGAGTTGTAGTATTGTGTCAACTGTAACCGCTGCCTGTGTATTGTTATCACTTGCAGGTGTTGGTACAGAAGGAGTTTTCATGTCTTTGATCTTGGCTAAACCAAGGCAAGACGTTTGTTGCACAGTGTCATTCAAAAACATTATTTGCTGAGGGACGATACAGGCTCTAAATAAAGCTTCTATCCCCTGCACATGCCAATCTTTAGTACCCCAGACAGATTTTGTGTCTATTGTGTCTTTCCATAAGTCGAAACCCTGTCTAGACAGTTGGGCAATAAATGCTGCAGAGTAAATCTGTTTTGTATTTGTTAACATAATTTTCAGTCCTGTTTTGTTTACATTTCTATAGTAAAATGTTTCTGGATCAGATGTATTGTATCCTGAAAAATATGGAAACTTTTAGCAAATGTTTTTGAACTACCTTTTGGTGCTGTAGGACAATGCTCCCATTGGTTAAACATAAACACATTTCTAGGTGTTGCAGATTTATGCAAAAAATGATGACCATAGTGGTTATAGCAATACAGCTGTTCATAGTCTGATGAACCTTCTAAATATTCATTATTAGAAAATGCAGCAGATTTTTCTAGGTCAAACATCATGTCATTTACAGTCTCAAAGTCCCAATCATCAGAAAAGGTACTGGATGAAACAAAATCACTTAGTGCAATCTTAAATAAATGTGGAATGTTCAAATGTTCCGTCGGGCCGATAATATCAAAATCAGTTTTGTCCCACACTATACCATCCTGTATAGGAACGGCTGTGATGTTCACTGCAGACAAGTCTCTTGTTTCACGATGGGATGATTTGTGTGGTTTCAAAAGTAAGTTCACTTCTTTTCTTTCAATGTCCAAATGGATGTATCTCCCATTTATAAGCACGCTCATAGTCATAACCAAAGCTAGCCAAAGCAGGAAGAAAAATATTCCAGAAATAACCCAAAGTTCAATTTATGGTGAAACTAGATAAGTCTTTTTTAAAAAATGTAAAAAGTCTTGTACTTGCCGTTTAAAAGTTTTTGATGCTGGCGACGTCTCGGGCTCACTCGGATCCTCAGAAAACGTATCAAAGTTAATGAAGTAGCCAGAAGCAGTTCTGTCAATTGTTGGAATTGCATCAGGATTTGTAGAAATCACTGGGACCAGTTGATCACTTGTTACATTGGTGTAGACAGGTGTATTTGGACGAACTGTTACTTGTGTTTCAAGAGGGATGAGTTCCATAGCATTGTTGCTCAGTCCTTCATCTGTTACTGCTGAATTCTCGATAGTTATCAGTCTTTCAGTCTGACCCTCTTGGATAGTAGCGAGAGCAGTGTGTCTGCTACTAGGTCGGAGTCCACGAGGCCTACTATTTAGTATTGGCCACATACTGTGGTTTGATGAGGTCGATGGACACAAATCTTTTCTCCTTTTTTCCAGCAAGGGGCGGCAGAAGTACTGTTTTTGTTCCGTGTATGGCTAGGACAGGTACTGGTTGTCTGTAAGAAGGTCCAAATTCCTTCTTGTCCGCAATCTTCTCTCTGACTAGATCCCCAACTTTTGGAATCCAGACAGACCTTGCTGGGACCGCCGGTTTTTCCCCAGTGGTGGTTGGCTGCAGGAATACGTTGCTTTGTTTCGATCTTAGTTCATTTAGGTCCTGTAAAACAGCCAAACGATCTTTGATATCAAAGGGTTTATTTTCCACCACTGTGCCTCTACATTCCAGATCGGGCACCCACATTCTTGTCCCAAATAGGACCTCATATGGAGTGACCCCCCCAGAGAACTTCTTGGCAAATTGTTTAATGAGCGTTGGACCCCATAAAGATGTTTGACCCACCCATCACCCGAACCTAATACCATAGCTGTTATAGACTGCTTTATGTCCCGGTTTTTCCTTTCCACAACAGAATTTCCCTCAGGATGAAACAGAGAGGAGTACTGCAATGCAATGCCCAGACTGGCCATGGCGTCTTTGTAAGCCTGAGAGCTAAACGCAGAGCTCTGGTCACAATGTAGCGTGCCTATTGCGTATGTGCCGATAAAGACTCGCAAATCTTTTATAACAGTTCGAGCGTCAGCCGAGCGCTGAGGCCATATCCATAGGAACCTTGACTTAGTATTGGTGGGATTGCAGTTGTCCACGAGGACGCCTGCGCATAGATAGTCTGATGCTGTCTAACAATGGTGTCTGTACTGGGCAGCTACATTCGTAGCATGGTGGCTGGTGGCTTTCTCGCTGTAATTTACAGTCTATGCAGTTATTGATGAATATGTGTATTTCTGTATTCATCCCAGGCCACCAGTACATCTCTTTTAATGTCAATATTGTTTTAGAGATCCCTTGATGTGACAGACCCTCCCCCAGATGTGTTTCATAAATCAAAGCTGTTCTACGTTCCATGTTTGGAATTACCCTATCCCCCACTCCAGGGATTCGAGCAAAAGGAACGTTGTTCGCATCAATTACATAAGAGTACTTGAGTGGAAACTTTTTGGTAATGCTGCACCACTGCCTTTGCTCGTAGCATTGACAGCCAACATTATCTCACTGTCTATTTTCGTTTTTGAACGAGTGATCGCAGCTACGGAAGCCGTCTGAACAGCCCCTTTGCGGCTTCGTCAGCCAATGAATTCCCTGCAACGTGAACGCCATCACGTTGATGACTCAGTGTGTGTATCACGTGAGCCTTTGGTAGTTCGCTTTTTAACTGAACTACTTGTTCCCAAAGCGTTTTATGCTTTATTGTGCCACCTTTTGCATCTTTGAACCTGTTTTCAAGCCAAGTTTGTATATATTCATTATACGACTGCACACAGTAGAAAGAATCGCACACTATTAGTGTGGGGAATTCTCGATCTGTACTTTCAAGTGCCAGTTTGAATGCTTGTAGTTCAGCTCGCTGAGCTGTGCAATCGCCAAGAGACTG
Source organism: Calotriton arnoldi (assembly GCA_963921515.1). Classification (NCBI taxonomy): domain Eukaryota; kingdom Metazoa; phylum Chordata; class Amphibia; order Caudata; family Salamandridae; genus Calotriton; species Calotriton arnoldi. Next base: position 26,043 of record CAWUFW010024922.1, on the reverse strand, counting down.
GGTTTTTGTGACCATAGGTCTGAAGTTGCCATCGCGCATGCGACCTTAAACGATTGCGCACGCTGCACTGTAAGCTTGCTTACTCCCTGTTGCGGGTTGTGCGGATCCGTCAGTGTAAATTATGAATTCGTACTGATCGAGAGGCAGAATCTCAGTAGGCAGAGGACATTCATGTTCATATTGCAGGAACGCTTGTGTTTTTAGATCGGGATCAAAAACATATTCAACATCTGTTGCAGCAAGAGAATTAACCCATTGTATCCATCTAGGATGTAATGCTTTAGCATTTGGAATGCTTGCTTTTGTTACCGCCTCTAAGGCCGGTACTAGGGTTACGACAATAATGCGTTTCCCTTGGGCTAGAGCTCTTTCGTTTGCTACAGCGGTTTGAACTGCTGTCAGAATTTTTTCTGTTGAAGTGAAGCGCATTTCTGCTTGTGTATACAAGTGTGATTTGTATGCAATTGGTACTTTTTCACCCTCATTAAATGTTAAGTAGGTGAATCCGCATTGACCCGAAATTATTCGGATCACTAAGTTGCGTTGACTTACGCATGTTTGTAAGTGATTTGTTGCTAACATGTTAGCCTGGAGTGAACGCAAGATTTCTGTGTGTTCTTGTGTCCAATTTTTGATTGAAAAATCAGGTTTGATTAATGCGTAGAGAGGTTTAACCCTTTCTGCGTAATTTAGAATGTAAGTTCTTCCAAAATTTAGGAAACCCAGGATGGATTGTAAATTTTTCAGCGTCTTTGGAGGTTGGAGCAGCGCACACCTTTCTAAAAAGTTGGCTGCCAAGCTCTTGCCTTCACTTGAAAGCTCATATCCTAGAAACAGGACATTGAGATGGGCAATTCTGGACTTTTTGAAGTTGAATTTGTAGCCCTCAGAGGCGAAGCCCAGTATAATGGTGCTCACCCTGTTCAAGTGTTTGTCCAGGTCATCGTCTGTCAGATAGATGTCATCGACATATGACAATGCCTCATTATCATAAATTTGTAGTAACTCCGTTACTCTCGCTGAGAATAACCCCGGGCTGTTCTTGAACCCTTGTGGGAGTCGACAAAATTGACGCTGGGTCCCCATTATTGAGAAAGCTGTTAAGTACCTGCTTTCAGGTGCTATGTTTTGACAAAAGAAACCATTTGAGATATCCAATGTGGTTTTATATTTTTTACGCACAATGTTATTCATTAATGCTGTACTATGTGCATTTTGCACTGCAAATGTTTTTGAACAAGTGTTTAAGTGTCTGTAATCCAAAACTAGACGATAGGTTTTGTCTGGTTTGGAGACAGGAAACAAAGGATTGTTCATTGAAGAGGTGCATGTTTCAATCACCCCTTGGTATTCAAGTTGATCTAAGATCTCCCTGGCCTGTTTTTTAGCTTCTTGCTTTATTGGGTACTGCCTCTGTGCAGTAGGTTCATTTTTAGATGTATTTTATGGTGAGGTGAGTCCTCATCCCATCCTACATGATTTTTGTATAATGCTGGGGCCTGGGCAGCTGCCCATTTCCTGGCATAAGTATATTTTAGATGAATTGGAATATGGTTAGAGAAGGCAGGCATAATAATGTCCTCGCCATGTGGGCACTCCCTGACAAATTGTGGTGGCCAGTCTTTTTCTGCTAGAAGTATGTCATAGCCCCTTGAAAGTTTTTCCCAAAAGAGTGCTTTCACCTGTCTAGGTATGTCTCCCTCCATCCGGAGTGTTATTTCATATAACTTTTGTGGAGTACTAACCCTGGTGTCTACAGTCTCAACTGTAATGTACTCATTCAAGACCACTATCTCCAGAAGTTCCTTCAGGTTCTGGCGAGCTATTGTGACTTCTGCTGCACTGTCCAGCATTGTCTGAGCCCATTCTCCGTTCTTGAGTTGTGTTCTCAGTATCCTCGGCATGTCTGATCTTCAGACCTGCTACCTTCTTCTTTGAGAATTGAGGTTTAGATTTACTTTTCGGAACGTGTTTGTCATCTTTCGATTTCACGCGTTCTTCTCTATGTTCTGACCGTCCTCTTCTTTCCGATGTCTGTGACGAGATCTGAAAGGTACGAGAGGAACGTGTATCAGTATCTTGATACCTGTCAGGCTTTTTCAAATTATCCCTATTCCTGAGGTTATACCTCCTTTCAGAGGGCTCCTTTTGAGGAGACCTACCTCGGGATTGAGAACGTTTCTCTGAATTATGTTTATTAGTTTCCCACTTCTTTTTAGAGGATGTAGGAGTTTGTTTAATAGAGTCCTTCTCAGGACTTTCAGATAATTTTGGCTTCACTGGTCTTCCACCCAAACTATCTCTGCCTAATTCTGCATAAGATTGTTCTATTATTCTGGGTAGCTCAGTTTGATGTTCTGTAACATCGAATTCCCTTAATCGTTGGCGGATCGCCACTGCTGCTGCCTCCCCTTTAATATTAGATAATATTATTGTTGAGACCTGGTCGAAATTTTTCAGTAATTTCATACCTAAATTCAGAGCAGGCTCTGCCCCGTATTCGTTTTGAATTTGTTTCAGGACATCTGGTATTACTGCAATTGATGGAATACCATGTGTTTTAGTATAGATGGCAGCAAAGACTGAGCCCCAAGTGGTACAGTCTTCCAGTTGTGGTGTGATACCCATCGGTAAACAGATTGTTAGGATTCTGTGTTTCTCATATGGGCTAGTATTTGGAAATACTGCTTCGATTTGAGTAATTTTTTGAGCTATCCAGAATGGAATTTGCTCACGTTTTGTGGGCATTTTTCCCATGACTGCGTATAGAGTCTGTGGTGTAATTTTTAGTGTATTCCCCGGTTGAGGAGTTTGATTTGGAATGTGTTAATGGTGGTTGGACTGTGAAAGTCCGCATGACATATTGGACTAGTTGTCTGTAAATTTTTATTAACTCTGTAAGTTGAGTAAGTAATTCCTCGTCTGACATTATATCGAGGTCAGGATGAGGAGTGTAGCCGGCTAGAATCGGCCATGTTGCTCCTGGTCTACCTAGTGGGCCGAGCCTGGTAATGTTTCTGTGATGTTTTAGGGCGCCTTTAAACCAGAGCTGATGCTCCTGGTATGTTAGTGGAATTTCAATATCCTCGAAAGGAATATATTCCTCTGGTGGTTCATCTTCTTTGTAGAAGTGAAACAGTCTTGTTACTGAATTTGATTCAGGAAATATTACCCATGAATAGAATACCTCTGTCTGAAAGGATTCGTGTGCCTCTATCACGAAAACTGCTCTACCTCCTCTTGGTGGTAGGCCATGTTTTATAAGTTTTAGAGTGATGGCTCTTCTTAAGTTTGGATTGATGTCTATGACACCCTCCTCGGTTCCTTCTGAACCTGTGATGTTATAAGCTGTTAAAGCTGGGTGACCCGCAACTTCATCGTTGTCGGAGTCAGGCATTTTGTTTTTTGAAAAATGTAGAACAAGTTTCAAGGAAACAAAAAGATAAGGTGCACAATATTTTGGAACACTGTATCCTTCAACGTTGAACAAACCAAACAACTAATATATAGGGTGCTTCCCTATTTAGTTATGGCGGATATTTAACCCTACCCACTCCGGACGTCTTATGGAGTATGTGAGTAGGGGTCTCTGAGAAAAGCACGAATGAGTTACTCAGTATCTAGCGTTAAATTACTGCCTTACCAAACCGTTGGGCGCCATGTAGTGTAGTTCCTATTTCCCTAATAGGCTCTGCGCATTGGAATAATATAACCTATAGGTTTGACATAGGACTAAGGTCGGTATGTCCCTATCGATTATATTAAACTTAATTACTTGTGCCAGCTAGCTCAGAGGCCACTAGAAACTCCTTGAGAACAAGAAGGGAGTAGTTTCTGGCAACCGAAAAACATGACAACTTTGTTTCCCTTTAGAAGCGGAACACGTCTCAGAATCGTGGAAACAATAGATAACAGTTTCACTCATTCAATCGTGCATGCTTAGTTTCTGCAGAGTTACACAGAAAGGAAAGACGGGCGTTTCAATAAAAAGGGTTTTATTGAACAGTCTTGTTTCTCGTGTAAGAGATATGTGCTGTTATGATCACAAGACAGTATGCAAGATAAATAATGTACAGCGTAAGCAGTAGAAATAAATAATACTGCGCTAGCATTATCTTTTAGCATATATTCACGTACATAAATAACATGAGCTAAAAATGCGAGTACTCATACGATGCGTCTCTAAGCTAGTTCTACCCCAATGTACCTAACCTAGTCTAGGTGTAGGGAAGAGTAGAAGTAGGTGGAGTATTCTCTAGTATGGTAGACTAAGAGTATGTTAAGTCTAGTATGCCAAGTCTAGTATGCCAAGAGTCCCTCTAGGATCTAGTCAGCTCCATACCTTGAGAATGAGAGAGGTGGGAATCTCCTGCCGGATCTGGAACTCTAACACCCCGCGAAGGGAGTCAGAACACTGGAAGCTGGATTCGTCTGCGTGCAGGAATGACAGCGTCTTCTCAGTGCGTCAGGCCGGGATACGGGCTCCTCTGAAGTCGAGGTCTCCTCTAACTTGCTTGGGCAAGGGAAGGTATATTTATACCTGGTAGGTGTCGTGGAATGTTAGCATTGACGTGAAGTCGGACAGAGGAAGACGTCAGGAATGAACCCTTAAGGTATAACGGTTCATACATAATAGATGAGTTCTTGGAGAAATCAATAGTCCTGTGCTAGGGGAACTCCCGAAGCTTAAGGGTCTGGTTTCTAAGAACTCGTTGTGACGTTAGGGTGGACGGATGTCGGTGACCATGCCTGTATTTGGAGTGCACGGTTAATGCCTAAATAAGGACAGGGATTCTATGCCTATATAAGGGCAAGGCGAATTGTGCCTATATAAGGACATGATTCAGGAAAACCTATATACGGACCCCTAAAGCGGAATACAACACCCACTCCATCTTCGATTGAACGATAATACTAAATGCTAAACATTTTAAATGCTAAACATAAAATTGAGTACCACATATTGCTAAAAAACATTTCTAAAAGCATTTTAAAAGAAGCTCAAAACTGTTGAAATGCTATAGGTACTGTACATTTAAAGCATTGTTTTCATTCTAAGCATATAACGGAAGTAGAATGCAACGTGAATGAAACAGTAATATATACATATGATGAAATGGTCGATAAGTTCTTAAAATCAAAGCCATTGCATATCATGGAAGTAAATGAAATGTTAGACAAATAAGGTGATAATGTGTCCCTGGAAGTATTCAAAGAAGTCCGTTTTATAAGACTAGTTCTACTGTAAGCAGATTGTTCATTTGCCATGTCATTTCAAAAATTTAAAAAGAAAAAAGTTCAATTCTGGGAAAAGTTCCAAGTTTGAAAAATAGGAAGGCCAAATTTCATTGTTGCCCTGGTACACTGTGAGCCGAATCAAAGTCAGTGTATGGGTCTGGCGTAAACATTAGATCATCTATTTCCGTAGCCAAAATATCGATCCACCGAAGTTGGTGACATTTGGAACACCTCGTTCAGAAGGTTAATTGCACAGAGATGAGAAACATCGCCTTCAGGCAGAAGATGCAATGTTCGCGTCCGTTGTTACCTGTGTGCCCGTTGATCCATCTCGTACCTCAGCAGCAGCCGGAAGCGTCTGTGAGATCTCAATGAATGCCGCCATCAGGATTGGAAGCCTCTGGGGACAACACACAGCATGGGCCGTTATCGGGTCCAGCAGAGTATCGATATCCGTTGGCATGACTGATGGGAGTGTTAGACAGGTGTCTAGCATGCATTCTTCACCACAAAACAGGCAGCGTAGAACAGGTAAGATGCAATCTTGCCAGATTGGTCTGAATGACAGGAACCACGTTGTATTAAGTTCCCGTAGACGAGGCATGCCCAAAAGCTGTACTATTCGCTCACGGCATTTCCGTTCAAGGAGGGCTCTCTCCACATCGCTCGGAGTGATGTTGGCGAAGAGGCTTGCCATAGCGTAGTAGGAGGAATAGAAACAGAATTCCTGCAACAAGTGCTAGAATTAATGGCACACCACCAAACACCGAATGTGCGAAGTTTGGGATGATTCCGAGGACAGCCTGGAAAGGTGCTAATAGTCCGGAACAGATGGTCTTAAATACATGTACAATTCCGCTTGTATCTGACATGTTAAAGATACGTCCTATCATTTCTACGAAATGTATAGGGCAGTTTGTACGAATTAAAGCTTGTATCTCAGCCGAAGTCCTTGCAACTTGTAGATCATAGGTTTCTTTGGCCGAGGTCAAAGGCACTGATTGTTGTATAAGCATGGCTTTCATTCTGCTTAAAGTATCAAATCGTATAAAAGAGACATTCAACGAAGGCCATAAGGCGACTCCCTGACTGTGTCTATTGGGGCAAACAATACTTGCATACAGCAAGTGACCCTGGAGTTGACCGTTACTAGATATGGGATGCCTGGCAACATGCCACAGCAACTCTGATCATTCAACATGAGGTAACTCCCATTAGAAAGTTGTCCAAACGTTGGATTAATCACAGCAGCTGGTGTACCCTGCTGGTGGCAGGACAAGTTTGCCACAGAACCATTACAAGCCCCGTGTAAAGAAATGTCCTGACAAATCAGTGAACCGCTTAGTGCACTTTCACAGTGTGTACCGCTTAGAAACACTTCACGATCCCCACTCCAACATCTATAGGTGTAAGGTAAATTCCAGGATGTCTTAATGTATTCTTTACCCAACCTTTCATATTTGCCTGCTTGCATCTGTTTAAGGCAATACTGAAACTGGAAAGTAGTCACAGGTAGATTAATTTTGCCATGAATAAGCCATTCTGTAGCTGGTTTTTCTGCCACTGTGAATGGTAATTTTTCAAGTTTTTCAATGCTCAGTACTGTATACTTTGCTCCCCTTTGTGCCAGTTCGATCTGTTTATCAGTTACATTGTATTCTGCAAACAGAGCCGTCGTGTTGATAAAACGCCAAGGCACATAGCCCGCACGCAAAGATTGCAGCGTCCAGCTTAATAACATAATAGAACGTAACTGAGACTGGCCTTGCTGTAACATGGCTAAATCTTGTTCCAGTATGTCGATAGCAGAGGATACAATACTGTCCAATGAATAAATTCTGGAGGACAAAGTTGTTAACCCATTGTCGACCACAGAGAGAGTTTTCTCTAAATTAATACGATCAAGTTCACGTATTCGTTCTGCGGCCTCCATCTGTGACACCTTCCATGCTTCATTATAAGCAGCATAAATGCCGGCATATATGAAACGTTTTTGACGCGGTTTTCTTGGTCCAAGCAAGAATTCCCTAAGGTCTGCGTCTTCTTTAAGTAAAGATAAGTGTTGTTTCACATCCTTAAGTGTAGATTTTTGCAGCCAATCGAGGCATAATTTTCCTACACTGTATGTTGTTACTACCCCCGGATGCTGTCTTTGGACGTATCGTGGGTCTGGCCTATGAATAGTAAACCCCTGTGTTTTATTCAGGAATCTCTCTTGACAGTTGTTTGTGTCTGTGGGCCAGATCAACCATTTTCTCCAATCAGGATTTGTTCTGTTGAGTTGTAGTATTGTGTCAACTGTAACCGCTGCCTGTGTATTGTTATCACTTGCAGGTGTTGGTACAGAAGGAGTTTTCATGTCTTTGATCTTGGCTAAACCAAGGCAAGACGTTTGTTGCACAGTGTCATTCAAAAACATTATTTGCTGAGGGACGATACAGGCTCTAAATAAAGCTTCTATCCCCTGCACATGCCAATCTTTAGTACCCCAGACAGATTTTGTGTCTATTGTGTCTTTCCATAAGTCGAAACCCTGTCTAGACAGTTGGGCAATAAATGCTGCAGAGTAAATCTGTTTTGTATTTGTTAACATAATTTTCAGTCCTGTTTTGTTTACATTTCTATAGTAAAATGTTTCTGGATCAGATGTATTGTATCCTGAAAAATATGGAAACTTTTTAGCAAATGTTTTTGAACTACCTTTTGGTGCTGTAGGACAATGCTCCCATTGGTTAAACATAAACACATTTCTAGGTGTTGCAGATTTATGCAAAAAATTATGACCATAGTGGTTATAGCAATACAGCTGTTCATAGTCTGATGAACCTTCTAAATATTCATTATTAGAAAATGCAGCAGATTTTTCTAGGTCAAACATCATGTCATTTACAGTCTCAAAGTCCCAATCATCAGAAAAGGTACTGGATGAAACAAAATCACTTAGTGCAATCTTAAATAAATGTGGAATGTTCAAATGTTCCGTTGGGCCGATAATATCAAAATCAGTTTTGTCCCACACTATACCATCCTGTATAGGAACGGCTGTGATGTTCACTGCAGACAAGTCTCTTGTTTCACGATGGGATGATTTGTGTGGTTTTAAAAGTAAGTTCACTTCTTTTCTTTCAATGTCCAAATGGATGTATCTCCCATTTATAAGCACGCTCATAGTCATAACCAAAGCTAGCCAAAGCAGGAAGAAAAATATTCCAGAAATAACCCAAAGTTCAATCCATGGTGAAACTAGATAAGTCTTTTTCAAAAAATGTAAAAAGTCTTGTACTTGCTGTTTAAAAGTTTTTGATGCTGGCGACGTCTCGGGCTCACTCGGATCCTCAGAAAACGTATCAAAGTTAATGAAGTAGCCAGAAGCAGTTCTGTCAATTGTTGGAATTGCATCAGGATTTGTAGAAATCGCTGGGACCAGTTGATCACTTGTTACATTGGTGTAGACAGGTGTATTTGGACGAACTGTTACTTGTGTTTCAAGAGGGATGAGTTCCATAGCATTGTTGCTCAGTCCTTCATCTGTTACTGCTGAATTCTCGATAGTTATCAGTCTTTCAGTCTGAACCTCTTGGATAGTAGCGAGAGCAGTGTGTCTGCTACTAGGTCGGAGTCCACGAGGCCTACTATTTAGTATTGGCCACATACTGTGGTTTGATGAGGTCGATGGACACAAATCTTTTCTCCTTTTTTCCAGCAAGGGGCGGCAGAAGTACTGTTCTTGTTCCGTGTATGGCTAGGACAGGTACTGGTTGTCTGTAAGAAGGTCCAAATTCCTTCTTGTCCGCAATCTTCTCTCTGACTAGATCCCCAACTTTTGGAATCCAGACAGACCTTGCTGGGACCGCCGGTTTTTCCCCAGTGGTGGTTGGCTGCAGGAATACGTTGCTTTGTTTCGATCTTAGTTCATTTAGGTCCTGTAAAACAGCCAAACGATCTTTGATATCAAAGGGTTTATTTTCCACCACTGTGCCTCTACATTCCAGATCGGGCACCCACATTCTTGTCCCAAATAGGACCTCATATGGAGTGACCCCCCCAGAGAACTTCTTGGCAAATTGTTTAATGAGCGTTGGACCCCATAAAGATGTTTGACCCACCCATCACCCGAACCTAATACCATAGCTGTTATAGACTGCTTTATGTCCCGGTTTTTCCTTTCCACAACAGAATTTCCCTCAGGATGAAACAGAGAGGAGTACTGCAATGCAACGCCCAGACTGGCCATGGCGTCTTTGTAAGCCTGAGAGCTAAACGCAGGGCCCTGGTCAGAATGTAGCGTGCCTATTGCGTATGTGCCGATAAAGACTCGCAAATCTTTTATAACAGTTCGAGCGTCAGCCGAGCGCTGAGGCCATATCCATAGGAACCTTGACTTAGTATTGGTGGGATTGCAGTTGTCCACGAGGACGCCTGCGCATAGATAGTCTGATGCTGTCTAACAATGGTGTCTGTACTGGGCAGCTACATTCGTAGCATGGTGGCTGGTGGCTTTCTCGCTGTAATTTACAGTCTATGCAGTTATTGATGAATATGTGTATTTCTGTATTCATCCAAGGCCACCAGTACATCTCTTTTAATGTCAATATTGTTTTAGAGATCCCTTGATGTGACAGACCCTCCCCCAGATGTGTTTCATAAATCAAAGCTGTTCTACGTTCCATGTTTGGAATTACCCTATCCCCCACTCCAGGGATTCGAGCAAAAGGAACGTTGTTCGCATCAATTACATAAGAGTACTTGAGTGGAAACTTTTTTGGTAATGCTGCACCACTGCCTTTGCTCGTAGCATTGACAGCCAACATTATCTCACTGTCTATTTTCGTTTTTGAACGAGTGATCGCAGCTACGGAAGCCGTCTGAACAGCCCCCTTTGCGGCTTCGTCAGCCAATGAATTCCCTGCAACGTGAACGCCATCACGTTGATGACTCAGTGTGTGTATCACGTGAGCCTTTGGTAGTTCGCTTTTTAACTGAACTACTTGTTCCCAAAGCGTTTTATGCTTTATTGTGCCACCTTTTGCATCTTTGAACCTGTTTTCAAGCCAAGTTTGTATATATTCATTATACGACTGCACACAGTAGAAAGAATCGCACACTATTAGTGTGGGGAATTCTCGATCTGTACTTTCAAGTGCCAGTTTGAATGCTTGTAGTTCAGCTCGCTGAGCTGTGCAATCGCCAAGAGACTGGGTTTTTGTGACCATAGGTCTGAAGTTGCCATCGCGCATGCGACCTTAAACGATTGCGCACGCTGCACTGTAAGCTTGCTTACTCCCTGTTGCGGGTTGTGCGGATCCGTCAGTGTAAATTATGAATTCGTACTGATCGAGAGGCAGAATCTCAGTAGGCAGAGGACATTCATGTTCATATTGCAGGAACGCTTGTGTTTTTAGATCGGGATCAAAAACATATTCAACATCTGTTGCAGCAAGAGAATTAACCCATTGTATCCATCTAGGATGTAATGCTTTAGCATTTGGAATGCTTGCTTTTGTTACCGCCTCTAAGGCCGGTACTAGGGTTACGACAATAATGCGTTTCCCTTGGGCTAGAGCTCTTTCGTTTGCTACAGCGGTTTGAACTGCTGTCAGAATTTTTCTGTTGAAGTGAAGCGCATTTCTGCTTGTGTATACAAGTGTGATTTGTATGCAATTGGTACTTTTTCACCCTCATTAAATGTTAAGTAGGTGAATCCGCATTGACCCGAAATTATTCGGATCACTAAGTTGCGTTGACTTACGCATGTTTGTAAGTGATTTGTTGCTAACATGTTAGCCTGGAGTGAACGCAAGATTTCTGTGTGTTCTTGTGTCCAATTTTTGATTGAAAAATCAGGTTTGATTAATGCGTAGAGAGGTTTAACCCTTTCTGCGTAATTTAGAATGTAAGTTCTTCCAAAATTTAGGAAACCCAGGATGGATTGTAAATTTTTCAGCGTCTTTGGAGGTTGGAGCAGCGCACACCTTTCTAAAAAGTTGGCTGCCAAGCTCTTGCCTTCACTTGAAAGCTCATATCCTAGAAACAGGACATTGAGATGGGCAATTCTGGACTTTTTGAAGTTGAATTTGTAGCCCTCAGAGGCGAAGCCCAGTATAATGGTGCTCACCCTGTTCAAGTGTTTGTCCAGGTCATCGTCTGTCAGATAGATGTCATTGACATATGACAATGCCTCATTATCATAAATTTGTAGTAACTCCGTTACTTTCGCTGAGAATAACCCCGGGCTGTTTTTGAACCCTTGTGGGAGTCGACAAAATTGACGCTGGGTCCCCATTATTGAGAAAGCTGTTAAGTACCTGCTTTCAGGTGCTATGTTTTGACAAAAGAAACCATTTGAGATATCCAATGTTGTTTTATATTTTTTACGCACAATGTTATTCATTAATGCTGTACTATGTGCATTTTGCACTGCAAATGTTTTTGAACAAGTGTTTAAGTGTCTGTAATCCAAAACTAGACGATAGGTTTTGTCTGGTTTGGAGACAGGAAACAAAGGATTGTTCATTGAAGAGGTGCATGTTTCAATCACCCCCTGGTATTCAAGTTGATCTAAGATCTCCCTGGCCTGTTTTTTAGCTTCTTGCTTTATTGGGTACTGCCTCTGTGCAGTAGGTTCATTTTTTAGATGTATTTTATGGTGAGGTGAGTCCTCATCCCATCCTACATGATTTTTGTATAATGCTGGGGCCTGGGCAGCTGCCCATTTCCTGGCATAAGTATATTTTAGATGAATTGGAATATGGTTAGAGAAGGCAGGCATAATAATGTCCTCGCCATGTGGGCACTCCCTGACAAATTGTGGTGGCCAGTCTTTTTCTGCTAGAAGTATGTCATAGCCCCTTGAAAGTTTTTCCCAAAAGAGTGCTTTCACCTGTCTAGGTATGTCTCCCTCCATCCGGAGTGTTATTTCATATAACTTTTGTGGAGTACTAACCCTGGTGTCTACAGTTTCAACTGTAATGTACTCATTCAAGACCACTATCTCCAGAAGTTCCTTCAGGTTCTGGCGAGCTATTGTGACTTCTCCTGCACTGTCCAGCATTGTCTGAGCCCATTCTCCGTTCTTAAGTTGTGTTCTCAGTATCTTCGGCATGTCTGATCTTCAGACCTGCTACCTTCTTCTTTGAGAATTGAGGTTTAGATTTACTTTTCGGAACTGTTTGTCGTCTTTCGATTTCACGCGTTCTTCTCTATGTTCTGACCGTCCTCTTCTTTCCGATGTCTGTGACGAGATCTGAAAGGTACGAGAGGAACGTGTATCAGTATCTTGATACCTGTCAGGCTTTTTCAAATTATCCCTATTCCTGAGGTTATACCTCCTTTCAGAGGGCTCCTTTTGAGGAGACCTACCTCGGGATTGAGAACGTTTCTCTGAATTATGTTTATTAGTTTCCCACTTCTTTTTAGAGGATGTAGGAGTTTGTTTAATAGAGTCCTTCTCAGGACTTTCAGATAATTTTGACTTCACTGGTCTTCCACCCAAACTATCTCTGCCTAATTCTGCATAAGATTGTTCTATTATTCTGGGTAGCTCAGTTTGATGTTCTGTAACATCGAATTCCCTTAATCGTTGGCGGATCGCCACTGCTGCTGCCTCCCCTTTAATATTAGATAATATTATTGTTGAGACCTGGTCGAAATTTTTCAGTAATTTCATACCTAAATTCAGAGCAGGCTCTGCCCCGTATTCGTTTTGAATTTGTTTCAGGACATCTGGTATTACTGCAATTGATGGAATACCATGTGTTTTAGTATAGATGGCAGCAAAGACTGAGCCCCAAGTGGTACAGTCTTCCAGTTGTGGTGTGATACCCATCGGTAAACAGATTGTTAGGATTCTGTGTTTCTCATATGGGCTAGTATTTGGAAATACTACTTCGATTTGAGTAATTTTTTGAGCTATCCAGAATGGAATTTGCTCACGTTTTGTGGGCATTTTTCCCGTGACTGCGTATAGAGTCTGTGGTGTAATTTTTAGTGTATTCCCCGGTTGAGGAGTTTGATTTGGAATGGTTAATGGTGGTTGGACTGTGAAAGTCCGCATGACATATTGGACTAGTTGTCTGTAAATTTTTATTAACTCTGTAAGTTGAGTAAGTAATTCCTCGTCTGACATTATATCGAGGTCAGGATGAGGAGTGTAGCCGGCTAGAATCGGCCATGTTGCTCCTGGTCTACCTAGTGGGCCGAGCCTGGTAATGTTTCTGTGATGTTTTAGGGCGCCTTTAAACCAGAGCTGATGCTCCTGGTATGTTAGTGGAATTTCAATATCCTCGAAAGGAATATATTCCTCTGGTGGTTCATCTTCTTTGTAGAAGTGAATCAGTCTTGTTACTGGATTTGATTCAGGAAATATTACCCATGAATAGAATACCTCTGTCTGAAAGGATTCGTGTGCCTCTATCACGAAAACTGCTCTACCTCCTCTTGGTGGTAGCCCGTGTTTTATAAGTTTTAGAGTGATGGCTCTTCTTAAGTTTGGATTGATGTCTATGACCCCTCCTCGGTTCCTTCTGAACCTGTGATGTTATAAGCTGTTAAAGCTGGGTGACCCGCAAATTCATTGTTGTCGGAGTCAGGCATTCTGTTTTTTGAAAAATGTAGATCAAGTGTCAAGGAAACAAAAAGATAAGGTGCACAATATTTTGGAACACTGTATCCTTCAACGTTGAACAAACCAAACAACTAATATATAGGGTGCTTCCCTATTTAGTTATGGCGGATATTTAACCCTACCCACTCCAGACGTCTTATGGAGTATGTGAGTAGGGGTCTCTGAGAAAAGCACGAATGAGTTACTCAGTATCTAGCGTTACTGCCTTACCAAACCGTTGGGCGCCATGTAGTGTAGTTCCTATTTCCCTAATAGGTTCTGCGCATTGGAATAATATAACCTATAGGTTTGACATAGGACTATCCCTATCGATTATATTAAACTTAATTACTTGTGCCAGCTAGCTCAGAGGCCACTAGAAACTCCTTGAGGACAAGAAGGGAGTAGTTTCTGGCAACCGAAAAACATGACAACTTTGTTTCCCTTTAGAAGCGGAACACGTCTCAGAATCGTGGAAACAATAGATAACAGTTTCACTCATTCAATCGTGCATGCTTAGTTTCTGCAGAGTTACACAGAATGGAAAGACGGGCGTTTCAATAAAGAGGGTTTTATTGAACAGTCTTGTTTCTCGTGTAAGAGATATGTGCTGTTATGATCACAAGACAGTATGCAAGATAAATAATGTACAGCGTAAGCAGTAGAAATAAATAATACTGCGCTAGCATTATCTGTTAGCATAGATTCACGTACATAAATAACATGAGCTAAAAATGCGAGTACTCATACGATGCGTCTCTAAGCTAGTTCTACCCCAATGTACCTAACCTAGTCTAGGTGTAGGGAAGAGTAGAAGTAGGTGGAGTATTCTCTAGTATGGTAGACTAAGAGTATGTTAAGTCTAGTATGCCAAGTCTAGTATGCCAAAAGTCCCTCTAGGATCTAGTCAGCTCCATACCTTGAGAATGAGAGAGGTGGGAATCTCCTGCCGGATCTGGAACTCTAACACCCCGCGAAGGGAGTCAGAAAACTGGAAGCTGGATTCGTCTGCGTGCAGGAATGACAGCGTCTTCTCAGTGCGTCAGGCCGGGATACGGGCTCCTCTGAAGTCGGGGTCTCCTCTAACTTGCTTGGGCAAGGGAAGGTATATTTATACCTGGTAGGTGTCGTGGAATGTTAGCATTGACCTGAAGTCGGACAGAGGAAGACGTCAGAAATGAACCCTTAAGGTATAATGGTTCATACATAATAGATGAGTTCTTGGAGAAATCAATAGTCCTGTGCTAGGGGAACTCCCGAAGCTTAAGGGTCTGGTTTCTAAGAACTCGTTGTGACGTTAGGGTGGACGGATGTCGGTGACCATGCCTGTATTTGGAGTGCACGGTTAATGCCTAAATAAGGAGAGGGATTCTATGCCTATATAAGGGCAAGGCGAATTGTGCCTATATAAGGACATGATTCAGGAAAACCTATATACGGACCCCTAAAGCGGAATACAACACTCTCAGGAGAAACTATCGGTGATATGTAGGAAGGTCAAGTCCGGTTCTCCGTCTGACCCACTGAAGCCGGCCTATGCGATGAGAATTCTACCTGTGCTCATCCCCCCTTTGTGCCATGTGATCAATCTTTCCCTTTCTACGGCGACTGTGCCATGCACTTGGAAGCATGCTAAAGTGGTCCCCCTACTAAAGAAACCTAACCTGGACGCTACTAAGCTGGAGAGTTTCCGCCCCATCTCCCTCCTGCCCTGGGTCTCAAAAATTTCTGAGGTTTACGTTAATACTATCCTGACGGAGTATCTGGAGGCAAACAATCTCCTAGACCCATCTCAGAATGGATTCCATCCTGGTCACAGCACGGAATCTGCTCTTCTTGCTGTCACCGAACATCTGAGATGGGCCCTAGACGCCGGTCGTACGTCGGCACTGATTCTGCTTGATCTCAGTGCCGCGTTCGACACGGTCTCCCACCAGATTCTGCTCAGGCACTTGGAGGAGGTAGGCATAGCGGATGGCGCCCTGGATTGGTTTGCCTCTTTTCTTTCTAGGAGGACCTTCCAGTTGACCACCCCTCCTTTTTCGTCCAGAGTCTATGCCATCAAGCAGGGGGTTCCTCAGGGTTCGGCTTTGAGCCCCACCCTGTTCAACCTGTATGTGCAACCACTGGCAATGGTGGCAAAAAACAGAGGGCTCACAGTGGTGTCGTATGCAGACAATACCCAGTTGATAGTCACTCTCACCGATGACACTACTCGAGACGCGTGCAAGTTTCGCAGCGATCTCGAGGCTGTCTCGGGGTGGATGAATGCCAACTGTCTACAGCTCAATGCTAGTAAGTCTACGGTTTTGTTAGTGGGGAGAGACTCAGAGTTGTGGTGTGAACACTGGTGGCCCGCCGCACTGGGGTCGGCACCCGCTCCTAAACAGGCGGTAAAAAACCTGGGGGTCTGGCTTGACACTGCCCTTAACTTCAGAACTCAAACTAAGAAGGTGGCAGGGACGTGCTTCGGGCTACTGCGGGGGCTTAAACCCCTGCTGGGCTTCTTCGACCCTTCAGTCAGGCAGGTTGTCGTCCAGGCCTTGATTCTGTCCAGACTGGACTATGCCAGCTCCCTTTACATCGGGGCCAATCAGGCTGAGATTGTCAGATTACAAAGGGTCCAGAACGCAGCGGCCCGAGCGCTCCTTGGCTTGCCAAGGCGGTGTTCTATCTCTAATGCAATACGCCGCCTTCATTGGCTGCCTGTTGCCAGGCGTGTGGAATTCAAGGCCCTCTGCATTACCTTTAAAATCCTCAACTCTTTATCGCCTAGTATTCTGTCAAACCTGCACTCTTTCTACACCCCTCCCCGCCAACTCCGCTCTACGATACAGAATTTTGTGGTTGTCCCCAGGGTGAGGAGGGCTCGTGCTGGCGGCCGCTCCTTCCGGGTGCTGGCTTCTAGACTCTGGAATTCCCTTCCTATTTCCATTCGCAGCCTAAAGCTTTATCTGCCCTTCCGTAAAGCTATTAAAACGTTTCTGTTCCCTTCGCTATAAGGTGTTCTGTTGTTACCAGCTGCGCTAATCTGGTTTCAGCGCCGGGACGCCCCTTTGCTGGGGCAGCCGCGTGCTTTATAAATCAGCTTAACATAACATAACATAACAAGAACCAATAAACGTTGAGGCATCCAAATGATCTCTAGCCCAAGCCCTTAGGTGGGGGAAGGGGGGTTCGCTGGAGTAGCCAGGCGTCCCAGAATTGCTGGGGCAGTCCCGGTTCATCTTCACTCAACAGACTTCAACAAAGATTTTTTGGCCTTAGCCCCGGGCTTGTCATGTTCTTATGTTCCCAGCAACGTTTTCTTTCTCTTTTTTTCTCAAGTTTTTCCAATTTCCAAAGTCTGACCACCATCCCATACCCTTCCAAAATAGTGACGGAAGCATGCCCGCTCTTCAGAAGTCCCATGCCACAAGTCAGGAACAGTGGATCCAAATGCGCTGAAAGGAAGCAGGACGTGGTCCGTGGGAGAGGGGGGTGCCCGGGAGAGGGGGGATCCCCTGTGTAAGAGTAGAACGCGAATCCACTCATCCCCATATCAGGCCTAGCAACTAACCAAAGCCCTGAGCGTCACATGCCCCATCTGAAAAAAGCAGTAGGCCTGACCTCAGACACCATAAGACAGCATAATCAAGGGAACATGGGGGCCACATAACAAATTTCCGCCCCTCTCTGCCCCAATATAAATGAGGTAGCAGATCACGCAAGACATAAGGAAACACCCGAAAAACAACAAACGAATCCCAAAGTTAGCCCAAAATAAGTCTCTAGAGAAAGGGTGGAGTCAAGATATCTGGCACCACAAGGGAAAGTCACAGTGCACACCGCATGCCAGGAACTGAGAGATACACACACGTGATATCGGGGCATGTTGCAACCACCAACAACACTTAACAGCGACATGCCCCATCCTCGCACATCCAGCGCACTTGTAGGTTGAAAGAAGCAGCCCACACGGACGTAGCCCCCATACACACACCAGGTGAATTATGTTCTTGGAAAGCCCTATAGAACCCTGCATTCAATATACTACGGCACACATGTAATATTTCTGAATTAACAAAATGAACCGAGTTCTTATCCAACAAGTCTACAACAGAATCTCCAAGTGCACTACCTCTCAGCTGCCACATCAAAACCCCAGCATGGATCCAAAGTGTACGAATCAAGATTACGAAAATACACCACAAACCTTTTGTTTGAATTGTTGAAAGGGAATCCCAAGTCACCAAAGGACCACAGACACCTCCTCTGGATCCATACCAAGACTTGCAGTGTTCAATAACAAGTTATGTATTATTTCACGTCTATGTACTCTCTGTCTGTTGTGGGTGCTGCTGCACCTATTCACTGCTAAAGAACTGCCTGGCCAAATGCAGCCCATTCAAAAACTGTCACAGCGCTTGCGCAGGGATCTCTCCCATGTCACTTACAATTACACCAAACCAAACACTAGCATCCCACATGCTCTACACAGCGCTCTCTTGCACAACACGTGGTATCAGCACATGACCGCAGTGGGCTCCCAGACATCAGCCAAGTCATGTTACGTCTGTTCACTGATACTACATGAGGTGGGCGCAGACAGACTTTGCTTATCCCAAGAGGTAGTCCCCGAAAAAAGCAAAATGCCTTCTTCACTTATACTTATGCAGAATTAGGGCCGAAATCCAACCCAACAAAGTAGAACCCCACAGGGTAGTAGTGAATCTGACCCGATACGAAACCAACCCACTTCTCTATACCTTTTCACCTAGCCTAGCGATATCTAAACTGAGCTGGACAGGATGCGTAGAAAGGGCACCATAGGGGAGGGTACTGTTTGGCACGAAACTTTCCAGAGAAGAGATTCTTGGAGGTAGCAAAACCCCCAACTTAATGCACAAACATGTCAGCTCCTGCTTCCATTTGTGGTCCAAGGGTGGCCCTTAGCATATCTGGGGCGGTCTCAACAAGTGGACCCCTGACATTGAGTTCCTGTGTAGGGCTGTCCAACTCAAAGATACAAGGGGAAATGGGTCACGGGGGAGGGCCGTATATGGGCATTACCACTGCATGTCAGGAAATCTGAAATACTGAGGTGGGTGGATACACTTGGCTAGAATGGAAGGGGAAACCCCTAATTGTACGAAAACCTTACACTGTATTCCTTGTGTTTCAGAGGTAAAGGAACACTTTCACTGGACACGAATGAGAACTGCGGCATGATTATGGACATTCCAGATATGCTGTGGGGCACCTACACTGATGGATTTTTACTGGTAGTGCGGCGAGCTTGCCTACACTCAGCTCGTCACTGGATGGCGCAAACTTTGTTCCCTAGTAACCATAAACATCCTGACCCTGGTCATTCCAGGAGAAGAACTGTCGGATTTGTACCAGTACCCGCTAAGAAAGATGACACCTTGCTACATCAGGCTTGTGAAAAAAGAACTGCAGAATTTTTTGCCTGGGCAGGTGTACAAGGACATTCCAGAAGAATTCAGACTGTTCACAGACACATAAGTATCGGCAGGAGGGGATATACCCTTTTTCACAGTACAGACAAAAGTAAATGCCCCCTGTTTACAAATACCCAAGTGGGAGATGCTTAAAATGATGAATAGCACTGAGCTCGGCCTTCGTTCAATCAAGGAAGAACTGAGAGCAATCCGCCTTATGGTGATGCAGCATCGATAAGTGTTAGACTTAATGACCGCGATGGAGGGAGGGATGTGTGCCAAGATCGGTGCGTCCTGCTGCACGTTTATCCCAGGGAAAGATATGGACAATGGAGCATTGACACTTGCCATTCAAGCACTGCACCATTTACAAAGAGACATGCACGAGGAGGGAGGTGCCCCTGAACAGGAATGGTTCTCGAATTGGTTCTCCTGGCTCCCCAGTGGATCTCCGTTCTGTGCACATTGTTGTTGCCAGTTTTCATTGTGTTCTTGTTTTTGTTTGGATGTGTACAATTGGAGATTTCCTGCTGTAAAAACACAGTACTCAAACTAGGTAGAATGCAAGTAACTAGGAAAGTAGTAATTGCCAAAAGCGAGCTTAAAGAACAACACGCCCCCAATAAAGTAACTATCACGAAGAATGGGTCAGATAGTGTTGTTAAAAATTCAACTAGAGGGGGAGTGTTAATATTGAAAAACTGATGTCAGTATGAAGAACGATACATTTATGTATAAAAAAGAAATTGCATCTTTATTAACGATTTTGCCCATTGTGAACTCCACATCAACCCGACTCAGAAATACGCAGTCAGGCAGGCTCTGAGACCCAGGCCTGAGGTCACTGATTGACAGGTCACAGTTGGGGCGACACAGCTGGCAGACAAACGCACAAACAGAAATTCCCAGATCAATCCCACAGATAGATGTAGCAACACCACAATGGTCCAGGGAGTTTGGCCCCAATAAAACACACATGGCTGGAGTGGTACGCTCTCTCCCAAAACACCATAAAGTCAGATGCCACATAAGTTGGAAACATATAGCCAATCAGGAC
Organism: Calotriton arnoldi; assembly: GCA_963921515.1. NCBI lineage: Eukaryota > Metazoa > Chordata > Amphibia > Caudata > Salamandridae > Calotriton > Calotriton arnoldi. The sequence goes on along the minus strand of CAWUFW010024922.1, from coordinate 5,702 downwards.
ACAGCACACACAGTATACACAGTGATCACGCGCTCCCCATGCGGGATATCTGGGCACTTTACCCACTGGCCACATTGTGTCCACACAAGGTCGAAGCCTACCTGGATTCCCCATTGAATAAATTAATTTACAACTCCAAATGCAGCAACTCACATTGCTTACCATACAAGGATCGCCGGAGCCGTTTATGGCATTCAATTAATTGTATATAAACACATCAGATCGATTGTAAGTTGAGACAGTCCACAATTGTCCTGTCTCTTGTCCCCATCGTTTCCTCATTCTATCCAGAAAATCGGTTATACTCTCCCCTGGCTTCATAGTTTCCGCCATTAACCCTCCAACATCTGGGCAGTCAGGGAACATATCCCTCAGGGCTGTCCATATCAGGTGCCTGTATGAATTGAATGCAGCCCCGTCATGCTTGGTGTCTGTCAGCGTAATTGCTGGGGTGCGAGCTAGGGTGCGAGCTTGAGCGAACACTGCGTTAGTCTGTTCTCCAATAAGACTACTAAGCAGACTTTTACTATCGCCTGTTGCTAGGTTTATTCCTGCAGGGTTCTTCTCAGAGCATGAGATCCATTTCCCTGCTCCATCCAGCAATGGCGGAAGCTTTGTCTGTATCTCTTCTTTATCCATATGAGCCCATGGATGGTCCCTGACGTGCTCTTCTGTAGTAACGGGTACATTCTTACTTTGGGCAGCTCTATAGGTTTCTCTCTGACATGGTGTTACAGTCTTTTTAGGCATTCCTGCATGTAGGGGAAGTTCCACTTGGGATCTCCTCCCACATGTTGGATACAATCTTCCGCTTCCTCCAGGCAAGGTCTATCGTACTAGTCTCTTTCCTCTGTCCAGCAGGCTAGCAGGTGGCGGAATGGATGCGCAAAGATCTCGCCTTCCTCTCTTGCTACTAACTCCCTTGGGGTCAGTTTGTCCTTCCAGTGCACAGTGTACATCCTCATCGCTGTATCCCTAGTGTGGTGCAAAGGTGCTATCTTTTTTTTCTTTAGTCTTGGCTGGGTCAGTACCAGGCTGACTTGGCCTCTTATTTCCTGGTCAGCCCACCTCCTAGGTTGGAAGATTGGTGAGGCTCGGATCCCAGTCAGAAACATTTCATCTAATTCTACCTTCGGTTCTTCCCCAATCGGTGCCCTGTACCTATCCACGCTTTCCTTATATGGGGACGTGCTGCTCTGTTTTCTTGCTGTGCTTTAATTGTATATAAACACATCAGATCGATTGTAAGTTGAGACAGTCCACAGACCCTATGCCTGTAGCTGTTCTCCCGGCTGCATTGTTTAGTTAAACGAACTGTTTTTGCTTTGCCAAATGCCTCTTGTCTCTTGTGTTGTTCAATGTGTTGTTCAATGTATTTCATGTTGAAGGTACAGCCTTAAAATTGGTGATGTAGTGAAGCCCTCTTTCAATTTCTTAAAAGCATCTTTTTCTGTCCAATGATGTATTGTACCTTTCTTTAAGAGTCGAGTAATGGGTGTTATGGTGTTTGAGAAACCTTGTATAAAGCATTGATAAAAATTTGTAAATCCCAGAAAACTTTGTATGTACTGAATTGTCTTTGGGGTGGGCCGATCTACTACTGCTTTAACCTTGTTCATATCCATTTGAAGACCACGTGGAGAGATGACGAATCCCAAAAATTCCAAAGATGTTACATTGAAGCAACATTTTTTGGCCTTTGCAAAGAGATGATTCTCTCTTAATCTTTGCAAATCTAGGTATACATGATGGACATGTTCAGAAAAGGTATTAGAAAAAATTATTATTTCACCAATTTATACAACAACAAACACAACTATAAATTCTCTCTGTACCTTATTTCTAAAAAACTAGAAGGCAGCTGTGGTGTTACAAAGACCTAAAGTCATAGCTTGATATTCAAATAGGCAAAATTTAGTCCAGAAAGGCTGTCTTCCATTCATCACCTTCACGAACTGGATGATATATTCCCCGTAAATCAATCTTGGAGAAAATGGAAGCATACTTAAGGTGATCTAGCAAAACTGGAATAAACTTCACCGGGTATCTGTTTTTTCTGGTGATATGGTTTAATGCCCTAAATTTAATGCATGTGCGCAGCTTGCTCCCCTTATTGGGTACGAAAAAGAGTGGAGAGGTCGCGGAAGATTGAGATGGTCTGATGAACCCATTGGCTAACTAAGTATAAAGATATTGTCACAAATGCTTCGTTTCTTGATCGGGTAACTTATAGATACGGCTATGTGGTGCTTGTGCCCCTGGTTCCAAATCAATCTTGCAGTCATGAGCAATGGGGAGGCAAGGTCTCTGTTTCACTCTTGCTGAAAACATTCAGAAAATCATGCTAATCCACTGGAATCATTTTCTGAAGAATCAGTGGTGTCTGTTGCTGAGTATTTTCTGTGGTCATAACTAAAAGAAAACCAGTACTCGGTGCAGCCCCCGATCCAGGATCTAATTTATCAGGTGAATAACACAGGGATTTGCAAACAGGGGAGGAGAACCTAACTGTTCCTAAAGCTCAAAAAATGACAGGATTGTCTTTTTTCCATCCAAGGTATGCCCAAGATTTAAGCGAAATTGTGGGGCATCTATTAAATCAAATTCTGTGAATTCCTTATGTGTTTGGAAGCAAACCATTAGAATGGGAAGAGTACAATGTGTTATAGGGCCAGAGGTAAGTTGCTCCTACTGCTCCGATTTGTCCCGGTCTTTCTTTCTGTCTAATCTCAATTCCCAAAGACGTAACAAATGGCCAAATAGCAAAATTACCTGTAGCTCCAGAATCAATTATTGGAGACAAATCTTGAATAAATAAGAATGTACCTACTGGATTGACACTCACCCCTCCCCATACCCCCTTCCGCTGAGCATTCCCGTTTTCTGGAAAATGGCTTTCAAGTTTCTTTGGGCATTTTCTAATGAAATGTTTGTCTGAGCCACAATACAGACAGAGATTTCTGGGTCTACAAATATCTTGTTCTTCTTTGGAAAGAGGAGGATGCATTGCTGCAAATTGTGTCAGTTCAGGAGAACCTGAAATAGATTTTTCAGAAAGCGACTCCACTCTTCCTCTTTCCCAAGCACTATATGTAGAGTCTGATTTTCTTTTCTCCCCCTTCCTTTCTGCCAATCTGTGATCTATTTGAAGCACCAAATCATTTAATTCATCACAGTCTGTAGGCCGGTTGGGGACCTGAGCTAGTAAATCTTCTTTCAATTCGTCATTAAGTCCTCGATAAAACAAGGCTGTTCTTTTCTCAACCCGCTAGTCAGCTTCTACCACTAATCTCTGAAACTGAGATAAATATGCTAAGAGGTCCTTTTTACGCTGCCGTAAATCCAGCAGCTCTAAGTCAAAGTCAATGGACTCAGTTGCTATCGTCCTATCAAAAATTCACCTTGATTCATTCTTGAATAACTCCACATTATACAACAATGGATTGTCTTGAGTCAACAAAGGAACTGACCATGTGGCTGCATCACCAGTTAAATATGACAACACAAAGGCTACCATTGAGGCATGTGCGGGACATGCTATTTAGTCCAACATAAAAAATGCAAACTGCATTGATTAACAAATATGCCTAACTTCTGTGGATCACCAGTATAGCATTCTAGAGCAGCTAAAGGAATCTGTGGCAGTAAGACTACTGGTAATGGCATGGAGGAAGTAGCTCCTCCTTCTTGGGCACTAGCCAGCACTGAAAACGCAGTTGCTTGAAAAAAATCATTGGCTGAAGTAGAAGGCGTGGCACCCAGGAGTGCTGTTTGTGAGACATGTAAACGATCCAATCTATCAGTAATTTGCCGCTTTGAACACTGGTTCTCTGGTTCACTGGTTCTCTGCTCTACTCTTAACCACTTCTTTCTGAAGGCTTTCTATTGTACGCCTTAAATCACTTAAAGTGAAGGCATCAGCATCCATGATACTCAGGTGGAGAGTGTACTTGGGCTTCCCAAACTGTCATTTTCGGCATTCTCTGGAGTTCTAGGAACATAATTCTTTCTTCTGATCAGAAAAAAACAATCAAACTAAATTAAATGGATTCACCTTCTTGAAAACAAAATACATCAGTAACACAGCAGCTGGCCTCTATAACGTGAGGAATGGAAATGTTTGTCTCCGAGCAGCTTAAATGTCCAGAAGTGCCGAATTACGCATTACGTCTCCTTGGAAGATGACTCATCAGTTTAGTTTTCACAGAGCATTGCAGAAACCGTGCAATGATTCAAACTCTGCCTTTGTTTATTTAACTGAATGAGACCAAGCTGAATTTGGAACTTAAATTATTATTTTGTAGCCTGCTCTATGCTACAACCTGTAGTTTGGTCTGTATATGTGTTAAATGCTCTAGTGTCTCCCCTTTTAACCTGCTTAACATTATTTTGCCATTTTTGCCTATTTCTTTCTGTGACACTATATTTTGCAAAAGGCTCCTTTCTGTTCTCTTCTACTGTATATACTGTAAATGTGTCTATGATCGTGACAGTTGGTTTGAGTATGAAAACCAGTAGAAAGGGCAGCCTCCATTTGAAGAGACTTACAAACATATTGAGGTCCACAATCAGAAATAATTACTTATTGCAAACCATGCAAATGGAATATCTCTCACAAAAAGATGTCACCTAGGGACATATGTATTAAAACATCGTTTTGCGAGTCCTTAATAGCGATTTTTGCGAATCGCTATTGAGGACTCGCAAATGCAATGTATGTAGGAATCGCAATAATAATTGCAATTCCTACATATTCCTTAATTGCGACTCGCAAATTGCGAATCGCAATTAAGGAAAACCTTCCCATTCATTCTTATGGGCCTAGAGGCCCATAGGATTGAATGGGAAGACATTAGCAATTTGCGAGTACCCATTAGGTACTCGCAAATTGTGAATGCAATTTCAAGGGTGCAAGGGTGTCAAAAGGACACCCTGTTGCACCCCTGAAATATGTATGTGTGTGCATTTTTCAAAGAAATCGCAAATTACCACCAACTTGAAGTTGGTGGAATTTGCGATTTCTTAAGCCAAAATACGCACAACTTGGGTGCTTCCTGCATTGCATTTAAGGAATCGCAATGTGCAATTCCTTAAATGCATTTGCAAAATAGGGAATCGCAAATTTTGCGATTCCCTATTTTGCGAGGGCCTTTTGGGATGATGCATCCCAAAAGGCTTTTTCCCGTTCGCAAACGGGCTGATTCTGAGAATCGGCCGGTTTGCGAACTGGAAATGGGCTTGATACATATGCCCCTAGTGTCTTGGTTGAAGGCAAGGATTTTAAGGCTGTTAAATGGGCCATCTTAGAAAAGGAATCAACAGTAACCAAAGTCCTACCTTGAGCACAAATGGGACAGGATTTAACATAGAGTTCAGTATTTTGACGGACAGTAGGCCAACAAAAAGATCAGCTAATCAATTTTAGTGTAGTTGTAATTCCCGTATTCCCGGCTGCAGGAGAATCATGACACATCTTGAAGACCTCTAGTTTTAGGGGTCGATTCCGATTCAGGCCGGAAAACGTACCGACCGACTCGGTGCGGGAATTTATTCCGACCGACACGAACCGGCGCCGTCCGACCCGGGTAGTACGATGAAATGCATGTGAAACCCGACCGACGCGGACGGAATACAAAGCGAACGACCGAGCCGGACGGAAACAAGCCATCCGGCCGGAAAAACACTCGAAACTAACCGACCGA
>CAWUFW010024921.1:0-52741 GCA_963921515.1 Calotriton arnoldi | reverse complement strand
GGGCGTGGCTTGGCGAGCCAGTATGGCAGACGCAGCCTGAGTGTGTTCCGCGTCTCCACGCCAAACCGTGGGCAAAATTCACCTGTAAACCCGGCCGGAGGAGCCGCTAATTAGCTGTCCCTTTTAGGGGCGACACTGGGCACCTGCTGACCGATTTTGAGGAGTTTCGGAGCCGCGATGGCCTGCTGCGCATCGGGTGAGTGGCGACGCCACGGCCTCCTGGACCCGTGGCTGGGATCCCCTGCCTGTGGGCGGCCTCAAGACACTAGGAGACACCGGGGATCTTGGCCTGGCCGGGGCCTTGCTGCGGCTGCTGGTGGAGTTCGGCAGAGGGAGGTGCGGCCGGCCAGAGACCGGCTTGGTGGATCACCCACAGTCATTCGCCTATTCCAGCCTGGCCGGAGCCTTCCCGTAGATCGCTGTGGAGCCCGGACATCACCGGGTGTGACAGAGGACCTGCGCCCTGGCTGCCGGGTACCCCTGAGGCATCGTGACCATCCGGCCCATAGAGGGGGTCATCAACGTAGTGCGCACTACTCTCCCCTCTCCCCCCTCTGTGTCCGGTGGAATTGGGCATCCCGTGGTGCGTACCATGTGCGCCGAAGACCCCACTGGAGCAGCTCCCAGTACATGTTGCCCCCGGCCTGCCAGTGCATGGCTGAGAAGATGGCCTGGACCTAGGCTGTTGAGCCTATTGCACACCTTATCCCTGCACCGTCGGAGAGCCTGACGCGCCAGGGCCTGGAACATCGACGGCTCAGTGTAGGGCGACGCAGTGCGTGGCGGGGGGCCCACGCCAGACTATTGCTGATTGTGCCTGGTGGGGTTGCGGCCCTGTGGACTCCTGTGCCGCCTTGAGTGCCCGAACCGTGACGAGGGCCGAGATAGTGCTGGCACGGCCTGCTGTTGAGCCCCGCAGTCGGGCTGATCCTTCCATTGGGCCGGTGTGGTCACTTGTGCGCCCCCCCCAGAGAGAGGCCGTATACTACTCCCTGTAGTGGCATGATGGGCAGAGATAAGCCAGGAGGTGCTGGCGCCAAGCAGGGCCCAATTGATCAGTTTACCACACCGGTCAGCGCCCCCCCGGGCGGCGCGGGGGTGAGCCCGCCGCCAGACAACGCGGCCCTCCTGGTCGCGATCAACGGCGCCAGAGATACATTGGAGGCCAAGATAGGTGCAGTGGGGTCGGAGGTGTCGTTCCTCCACCAGGACCTTCGTAAAGCCGTGGACCGCATCACGGAGGCCGAAACAAGGGGTTCCACGGTTGAAGACATGGTGTCCACCCTCCAGAAACAAGTTAACAAGCTTACCGTGGTGTCAAAAGAGCTCGCATCCAGGGTGGAGGACGCGGAGGGTCGGGCACGCCGCAACAACCTACGCTTCGTGGGTCTGCCGGAGGGAGGTGAGGGAACCTCTATGACTCGCTTCATTACGGACTGGCTGACCGACCTTATGCCCAGAGACATACTATCACCATGCTTCGTCATAGAGCGCGCCCATCGGGCCTTGACCCAGAAACCACCCCCGGGCGAGCACCCCAGGCCAGTCATCGCCAGGATCCTGAACCATTCAGATCATGACGCTATCCTGCGCTGCGCCAGGCAACATAAAGATCTGTTTCAGCATGATTCCAAACCAGTCATGGTATTCCCGGACTATACTCAGCTTGTTCAACAGCAGCGTCAGTCCTTCACGGCTGCGAAGCGAAAACTACGCGACATGAACCTGCAATATATGCTGCTGTACCCGGCTCGGATGAGAGTCATCTTTAATTCGAAATCATTCTTCTTTGATACGCCGGAGGCCGTGTTTGCATGGGCCGAGGAGCACCCCCGACTGCTGCCGGGCTCGCCATCTGCAAGAGACTCCGATTCCTCCCGGGGATCGCGACGTAGTCGGTCCCGCCGGACAAAATCAAAGAAACGACATGGTTCAAGATCCGATAGACATTCGGCAAGCCCAGAACGACTCTCCTGAACAGAAGGGCACCAGATCAGCAGTAGCTACAAGTATATGTACCTCTCTTTAAGTAAACCAGAACGCTGATTTAAAGTACTCCTCCTCCGTGAAGCGTGGAGACTGGCCACAGGACTGCCAAGCCATAGACTCTTTTTGAGCACCCCCATGTTTAAAAGTTCGGGTGGGAGGGTTGGGTATTGTTGGTGCTGGGGCACGGGGCTCCCCCGTTGGGGGCCCAGTCCCCCTTGCATCGCGACAGATGCTCCTCATTTTAGGCAGCGTAGGGTGGAGGGGTGGGTGGTTTCCGAGTTAAAAGTTTTGTATGTTATATGCAGACAGGACACATAGATCGTCATTCTTCACCCAACACACATTCCACATACAGACTGAATGGCGCCAGATGACATAACCCCTCCTGGGGACCTCAGGGTAGTGTCTTGGAATGTCCGGGGTCTACATAATAAAATAAAAAGGGGTGCAGTGTTGCGCCAGGCGAAGAGGTATAGTGCTGACCTCCTCCTTCTGCAGGAAACCCACCTCCTGGGCACCAGGGCTCCATGTTTGGCCCGTTTTGGCTTTCACCATGTTTACCATGCAGGGTTCACTAGGGGCTCCAGGGGGGTGGCAATCCTGATCCACCGCAGGGTTCAGTTTCAATACATCGCCCATAGGGCAGACCCTGGGGGCAGATACCTCTTTGTGACCTGTACATTATACGGCGAACGGGTAACTATCGGCTGCATATATGCGCCCCCCCCCACTTGGTCTGACCTTCATCGATAAGATCACTGCCGTATGGGGGGACATCCAAGAAGACCTGACACTCCTGGGGGGCGATTGGAATGACATAATGGGCCCCTTAGATCGATCAAGACATATCAATCCCCAGCAGCCCGTGAGCTCCACTAGATTGCCCTCCCTTGCGTCCGCATTGGGCTGTGTGGAGGGAATACCATCCCTCAGAGCGGGGGTATTCGTTTTTATCCCCAGTACACGGGACCCAATCCCGCCTCGATTACTTTTTCGCCCCACACGCCTGCCTCCATCGCTTTTCACAGGTGACACATTATCCCCGCGGACTCTCAGTCCACTCCCCAGTTGCCATGCGATTCCACACACAATCCCGCAGACCGCCCTTTCGCTGGCGTATGTCCCCGTGGCGCATGGGATGCCCCGAATACCAGGACATGCTACATACAGCTGTGTCCACATACATTGAGTCAAATGGCCCAACCGTCCCGTCCTGTAGCATATTGTGGGAGGCCCTCAAACCCACTATCCGGGGGGGTTGAAATCAGCTATTGCACGAATGAAAAGCGATTGCGGCGAGAGCGGCTCGCGGACTTAGAAGCGCGTCAACTGGCTCTTGAGCAACAACTGGCCGTCGACCCTAGTCCGGGCATTAGACGTAACCTGCTGCTGACACAGCAGGACCTACGTCAACATCTATTGGGGGAAGCCAAAGACATCTGGGAAGCATCCCAACACAGGGTATACCAATGGGGAGACAAATCGAGTAAAATGCTCCATCGGCTCTGCCAGATGGATAAATCCCCAGCGATGGTCCCAACAATTCAGGGTACAGATGGGTTCCTCATCTCCTCACCGGTCGGGGTGGCCGAAGAGTTTGCGCGTTACTTCACCATTCTCTATGCCGAACATGAGCAGATCTCTGCCGATCTTATTGCTGAGTTCCTTAGAGACATCCCACCAAGGAAGCTCCCTGATCAAATGCGCGACCAACTGGAGGCGTCTATCACTATTGAAGAATTGATGAATGCCCTCAATGCGCTTCATCCGGGGCGTGCCCCAGGCCCTAATGGGTTTCTGATGGAGTTCCTCCGACCGCACCTTCATCTCCTGGGCCCCCATCTCTTGGCAACGATTCAGGAGGCCGTAGACTCTGCTATATTACCCCAAGACTGGCGCCATGCCGAAATTGTGCTTTTCCATAAGCCCGGGCGCCCTCCAGAACTTCCTTCATCTATCGCCCCATATCCCTTATAAATTTTGAACCCAAACTATTAGGGAAAGTGTTTGCCGACCGCCTCCGCTCTTGTATTTCGGATCTGATCCACCCAGATCAGGCCGGCTTCATGCCTCTGAGAGCTACTCGCCATAATATCCGGCGTGTACATAACGCCCTGGCCGCAGCCCCAGCTCTCGGCAGGCCGGCAGCCATTCTACTGGCTGATATAGATAAGGCCTTTGACTCCCTGAACTGGATCTATTTGTTTCAATTGCTAGAGGCATGTAATTTTGGACCCGATTTCTCGCCTACGTACGCTTGTTGTATACGGACTTGTCCGCTTCGGTGCGCATTGCCGGACACCGCTCGACCCCTTTTCCTATCCAGCGGGGCACCAGACAGGGATGCCCCCTGTCCCCCTATTGTTTGCTTTGGCCGTTGAGCCCTGGCTGCGTGGGTCCGGTGGGACCCGGTCCTTCGGGCTTCGACTGGTCGCAAACGCGTTCCGACCGCATCGCGCTGTATGCGGACGATGTCTTATTTTTCATTACGGATCCATGGTTCTCCGGGCCACGCGTGCTACAGATCCTTCGGGTGTTTGGGGAGACTACCGGGCTCCACACAAACCCGTCTAAATCAATCTTATTTCCAGTATCCCCCAAGGGAGTGATGCCTGGGCGTCGCAGTTGACTCACGTGACAGACGGCTTTAAATATCTTGGGGTGTATATCTCGGCCTGTCCCAAGATATCCTGGACACATAACATCACCCCTCTACTTGTTGGCCTCAACAGTGAAACTACCATATGGTCTTCCCTTCCATTGTCCCTCTATGGCCGTTCCGCTATATTTAAAATAGTTTCGCTTCCCCGGATGCTATATCGCCTTCAAAACTTTCCATACCCGATCCCGCGCTCCTGGTTTGTGCAGGTCAACGCTATACAAAATACATTTCTTTGGAATGGCGGAGCGATTAGAGTTGCGCTTCGCACATGCGTGCAATCTACGTATTGTGGGGGCATCGCGGTGGCGGATATCTACTCATACTATGTGGCCTCACATCTCCTTGTGATAAATGAGTGGTGGTACAACTCCCCCGCGGACCCGGCATATGCAGCGGACCATGCGGCACTGGAGCGTGCCCCCCTCTTACACCTCTTATATAGCACGGCGCGACTGGAAGCCCTGCCCCCAGCGAGCAGTGTTGTAATCTCGCTGTGGCGGACCAAGGTGAGACAGATGGGCTGGGGTGGGCGACTCACCCGGGCTACCCCACTGTGGCAAGGTACACACCTACGCCCGGTGGTGGCCTTACAAGGTTTTCGGGGATGGGATCTGGTGGGGATATCGACCCTCGGTGATGGGATGCGGGGCACTACCATAAATACATACCAACAGCTGCAAACTGAGTACCATTTGCACAGAACACAGTTTTATAAATACCTCCAACTTCGCCATGCACTCACCCCCCTAATCCGTGCACTAGACACTCTCCCGGAGTTTCACCCATTAGAGGGCCGCCTACTCATGGGTGACCTCGGCCAACACAAAATCAAACAGATATATCAGACCTTAGATACCCACACTAAGCCGACAATGGACAAGACGCGAGAGGCCTGGGCAGCAGACGCCCCTGACATAATGGACGACAACTGGGCCGAAGCCATAGCGAGCCCGCGGGGGCGGCGGTCTCTACCAGATACCGCCTGATACAATTCAAGTACCTACACCGGGTATACTATACACGGGTCAGGCTGTGGAGGATGAGGGTGATCCAGTCCCCCATGTGTCTGCGGTGCGACCGCGAAGAGGGGACATTCTTACACACTGTCTGGGGCTGCACAGTGCTGCAGCCCTACTGGAACAAAATTAGATCATGCCTTCAGGAGGATTTGGCGTGGGCGCTCCCGCTAGACCCACGACTTTTTCTTCTCCATGCCACGGAAGATATAGGGGGCAACATATATAAGCAGCATTTGCTGTTCCTTGCTCTTGTTGTTGCTATACGGGACATAGCTAAATCCTGGAAATATAAACTGCTCCCGTCAATTGGCAAGTGGAAGCGGGAGCTGGACAGATGCATGGGGCGGAAATGGCAGTCTTCCTGGCACGTGGCTGCCCCAAAAAACATAGGAAAATTTGGACCCGATGGGCGACATACCGTGGAATAGAACTCCCCCCACTGCCATCTGTAGACCCATAACTGACACTATACTTGTATTTTCCATTATCGGGGAGGCCCAGTATTGTGAGGGAATGAATGTTCGGAAATATATGTTATATAGATTTGCCGTAGATCTAGTGATGTCTGCAAGTTACATTGGTTTCTTGACCTGCATGTTCAGCAGGTATTCATATATGGGCACAATGATGGTTTCAAAAGATAATGTATATTATGTTCTCCTACAGGTCCTTGTAGGGCGGATGCCCACTTATTGTCTAAAAATGCAAATAAAATTTGTTATTAAAAAAAAGAAAGAGGCAAGAGAGGCGCAGAAAGAAGAGAGATTGGCTTGCACACCATTAGTACCAATTTAACACCCACATTTAGCAATTAGTAACAGGTGACCATTCTAGGTTTACAAAGGACCTTCCACCACGCTGTAACACTTGTCGCTGCATTTTTGGTAACGTTTGAGCCGTTTGAGCTAGAAACAAGGCTTTTTTTGTTCAAATCTGCAGATTAGGCAGCAGATGATGGATTATGTGGCTAATGCGGAAAATGTATAATTGTGCGAAAGTTGGTGCAGCCAAACAGTCGCATAATTCCAGTGGCCCTGCTCATACCTCTGACTAGGTCCAGAAGTGCTCCTCAGTGATTCCTTCTTTTTTTGTCTCATTGAGTTCATAATTTAGCTTCTATGGAAATGAGGAAGACTAAACCTGAGGTTACCACTCCACAACACAGACTACCATACCACTTTATTACTCTCCATAACACAGAATCCCACTCTACATAATTCCTATACACTAAATACCACATACTTTCTATCCACATAATTTCACTGCACAACATACCACATAATTCCACTACACACAACATACATCCACGCCACTCCAAAAAACATTAGTAAAAAACTTTTACATTTACAATGCCAATAGCTCTAACTCTCACAAATGTGAAACCTATTACATTGCAAATGCTTCTTTAACTAGTAGCCGCATTTGCAGAGTGGTGGAGAAAGGGTGCTGGACCTCCGACCAGCGCTCAGGAATTCTGCTGCGTACGACTTACAGGAGGGACCAGGAGGGCTTCTTGGCCCCCAAAGTCCCTCAGGAGTAAAGTGGACTTCATCCCCCAACCCGAAGTGTGCCAGGAGGCGCGTTTGCAGAGTGGTGGAGAAAGGGGTCAGGCCTCCGAAGACTTCTTAGCAATCCCACTGTGTGGGACTTACTGGAGGTAACAGGAGAGGTAGTCGGCCCCCAAGGACATCTTTGGGAGCCAACTACCCCTCCTAATATCTCCAGATAGTCCCACACAACAGGATTGCTAAGTTCTCATAGCAGGCCAAGCCCCCTTTGCCCACCACTCTGCAAACACGTCTCCTGGCATGCTCTTGGTTGGGGGATGAAGTCCCCTTCGCTTGTGGGAGTCCTTAGGGGCCAACTAGCCTACCTGTTACCGCCAGTAAGCCCCACACAGTGGGATTGCTGTGAGGTGGACACAGGCCACGCCCCCTTTCTCCACCACTCTGCAAACACGCCTCCTGGCGCGCTCTTGGTTGGGAGATGAAGTCCCCTTGCCTCCTGAGGGTCCCTGGGGGCCGACTAGCCCTTCTGTTATCTCTAGTAAGCCCCACACAGCTGGAATGCTGAGAGTGGTCCGAGAACACGCCCACTTTTTACACCACTCTGCAAACGAGCCTCCTGGAGCACTGCTGCTCGGGGAATGAAGTCCACTTTAGTCCTGAGGTCCTCAGGACACAAGAGGACCTCATCGCCCCACCAGCAGTTCGCCAAGAGGCGCGTTTGCAGAGTGGTGTAAAAAGGGGCGTGGCCTCGGACCAGTGCAATGACAGGGCAGGAGCTGTGCTCCCGCCCTGCCATTGCAAACTGCAATGTCCCAGGGGTGGGCACCCTGGGACATTGCTGGAGCCGGCCCTGGGGGGTGGCTGTCCCCAGTGCCAAGGAGGGCTCCCGGAGGGGGGCCGCGCGGCCCCCCTCCCAACATGAAAATAGCCCCGGGAGGTGGTGGTCATCGGGGGTCTGCAACGGACCCCCGTATTTCAATACTTAGTGCCCCGGGGAGGTGGTGGTCCCCGGGGCAGTGTGGGGAGGGGCAGGAGCCCCCCACACTTCTGGTAGAAGTGACCCCCCGCCCTATTCAACTAGAAGCCCTGGGGAGGTGGCGGACCCTGGGGCTGCGTGGGGGGGGAGGAGCCCCCCATGCATTTCAATGAGAAAGCCCCGGGGAAGTGGCGGTCCCCGGGGCTGCGGGGGCCACCGTGGGCCCCCGCATATAATTTCCTTATTGCCCTCGGGACCTGGCCCACCCGGGGGCTCAAAGAAACGAAGCGCGGGAGACCGTGCTTCGTTTTTAATTTTTATTTTTTCAGCCGGATTCGCGCACCCAGCGCGAATTCGGCCGAAAAAATTTAAAAATGCTTTTATTCTGGGGGTTCTTGTGGGACCCCCTGAGCAGGCCTAAGGGGTCAGGGTGTTTGTACCCTGCCCCCTTTTCTTGTTTTTTATCCTTTTTTTTACTGTTGTCTTGTGACTCGGTTTTACCGAGTCACAAGATGGCTGCGAACACTTCCTGGTTTGGAGTGTTGACAGCCAATCAGAATGAAGCTCGTGCTCGGGAGGGTTCGCGAATCCTCCTCGGCCACCAGATATCAATATTTTTTATTTTTGAATTTCTCATGAACTACTGAACGGATTTACACCATTTTAAAAAAGCACGCTTTCTGAACCAAGAGCTACCTTTTTGCTAAATTTGGTGTAATTCCGTTCAGCAGTTCAGGCTGTAGCTTTGTCTAAATTTCCTATGGAAATTAACATGGAGAAAACGTGTTTTGGGACCCCCCTTTTTTCTCGGCCCCTGCTTGACGAATCACCCCGAAACTTTCAAGACAGGAGCTGACCAGAGCGCCCCATTAGTTTTGAAAATTTCGCAAAGATTCGTAAAACGGCGCCAAACATATTGGCAAATCAAAAAACGCTTTTCCTAAGGAAACTAGGTCCTAACTATAACTACCTACTGGCGACCGATCAGTCGGTAATATATATATAGATATATATTGCACAGTGGTGGTTGCCACTGTGTAGTTATACTTAGGTCGTGAGGAAAACGCTGAAATGCTTTTTCCACATATAATTTCAATAGGGAAAATGAGACAATGTTATAGGAAATACAGCTGAACAGAATTACAACAAATTTGGCAGAAAGCTAGATATTTACTCAGAAAGCGTGCTTTTTGTGGTTTGGTGTAATTTTGTTCAGCCGTTTTAGAGAAATTAAGGTTCAAAAACCAGTGCTGGGGCCAGCAACAGCACCAGTGTGACAGAAGAGGCCCAGGAGGTTGGAGGCGGGGGAGTCTCAGCAGTGGCAGGAATGGGTGGTGGTAAGTCACATTGCTTGCTTATTGTTTAATTAAATATACTGTATTTGTTAAGTCAGGCAGATATCCCACCCATCATCATTCATCATTTTCCTGATCATGGCATTTCGCACCTGTGACCTAACTGCAGCATGGTTCAATTCAGCACTGCAGTTTTGGCTGTGCTATGTGGGTCTACTTCAGTTAATGCTTCATTGCGAAGTTTTCAATGCATTACAAAATGAAAACAATGTATGTTTCCCAGTGCCAACTCAGTCACCTCCTACTAGCACTTCACTCCATTATTCTTTCTTAAGTTCTGTCCCAGCCTACCAAAAAGTTGAAAAATCCATTCTTGGCATGTACCACATGTTTCTGGCCAAGTGATTTATGTATTTATATTTCATAGCTTCCATGACGGATTTATGTCTGTTCAAATTTTTCCCTTTTGTCATTTGTCAACTACAGTAACTGATTAAACAAAAGCTTAGCACATGATGATCAGTGACACTCCACTATTCTATAGCAAAACCTCTACCTAGCTTAATACCTCTAACTTACCTTGCAGTAGAGTAACTTTTGTTACTGCCAAGTGAAGGTATTTGTTGAAAATAATTTGTGGTAGAGGGCGACGCCAGGAAGTAAAGTGTGACTTAGTGCCTGATTTAGAGTTTGGCGAATGGGATACTCTGTGATGAACATGCCAAATAAAATATGTATTCTGTTCCCTTCCCTGTACTGCAGTGCTTCATTTTTTCCACTGACTACTTATGGCAGACAGGATATCTGTGTTCATACGGGACATGTGTGACGAAGTATTATCATTATTCATGTGTGTCTCTAGGGTCAGAGTGGAACTGAAAGGCAGTCAGAGAAGAGCAGGGCCATTGGAATTAAAGTAAGATAATAAATTGTCCATCACAGCTGCCCCAGCTGCAGACTGCAGAGAGTACCAGACCCGATGCTAGCATGGTTCCATTAATGTTGCACAATAAAAATGCTATTAATTGTGCTGCATATATGCCTTACTCATTAATGAGAGGTAATGTTTCTTTGTACACATAAAGTGCCCATTTCGTTTTTACTATGAAATCCTTTAAACAAAAAAAAAAAACTTTTATTCTGGTGGTATTCTGGCCAAATTCCTTGCACTCAGTGCTTTCTGTGATGTAAATTCCAATGGCCCTCGGGGATCAGCAATGTTCTGCTACTGTGCCACGATAAAAACAAGTCTTTGCACTAAGCATTATTTACAATTTGTCTTTTTTCTATCTTGATATAGCTACTCCTGCTGGTCCACCATCATGGCAGAAGATAGCTGCCAAGCTGTAGCATCAGTGGATGGAGGCCATCCAGGCCAAATATCGCCGTCTGTTGGCTTTGGAGGAGGAGGAGCTGGAGGCAAGTGCCACTGCCCCCAGTACCTCCAGCCTGCCGCCAATGCCTCCATCTGAGCCCCCATTTGCCAGTGCCTGCAGCAGCCGGCATCCACCACTAGTGCCCCCATCAGCATCATTGAGTAACCGCCTCCTCCACTGCATCCTATGGGAGCTGGCGCTGCTTCGCTGTGAGGTATAGTGCGAAGTGGTCACAGTAGAAGTAAATAAAATCCACTCTCTGCACCCACAACAGGTCCACCCCTCTTCCCAAACAGATAAATAAATCGCCCCAACCAATGTCCAAAGTGAGTCCAAAAGTTCAGATATGCCCCAGCTACCCTTCACAATTCCCACCATCTCTACCCACAACAAAAGTCCCTTCCACCAAAGAAAATATTTTTTTTAAATGGCTTAGAGGGCATCTATTTGGATGTGGAGGCGTGCCACCTCACGGTGAAGTGTTATATGACAATGGGGTGACCCGAAATACTACTGGACCCGGGTAAAATACAGTACTGTGCGAAGTGGTCACAGTAGAAGTACATTTTGCGTAATACAAAATTGAATTATTAAAACATCACCATGACACATCAAAGATAAATGCGATTTATTTTCTAATCATTGCATGATTATAGAAGACAGCATGATTGTCTGTATATTTGGTAAAAACGGTGCTCGAGGAAGGGGGACAGAGTGCTCAGGAGGGAATGTGTGCTTGTGAGGGTTGTAGGAAAGGAAAGGCAATGTGCAATATATACATCAAATTTAACTGAAACCTGTCCAGCCTAGTGAAGGCAAATTAATACATAACAAACATAGCATTCTATAGACGCAGATAATAAATCTCTGTCGTCTGGGCTTGAAAGCTAATGATGGATTGTCGACGTTTCGACCCCTGTGTGCAGAAAAGGTAACTAGATCCTTAGCCTGGTGTCTTCATCATGACAAGAGAAGGGGAGCACCTAGGGTTAATCAGATACTTCATATTAGTCAGGTGATGAAGGGTGTCATTCGAAGTAAGAATGCGTAGTAACAATGAATGTTTACCAATTTAATATCAGCGTGAATAATCTGGCTGGTGACTAAAAGGCGGTGGGCCCTTAGGCTCCTAAGTCAGAGAGAACGAGAAAGAAGGTTCACATTAGGCTTATATTTCAACAAAAGGAGAGTAAAGCCCTGAGCGTTGTTAATAGCACTTACTCCAAGTTGTGAGATACGATCATAAGTAATCCTAGCAACTGAGTAGGCGTTGAGGCCTCGTATTCCACGGAAGTTGGTGTGTCGGGGAGCCCACACTCCTGAAGAGGTTGGTCACTAACCTCTTAAAATAATAATAAGAGGTCTAAGTATACCCTTCGGACTGGCACTAGGTTGAGAAGTGCCGCTAAATGCGAGGGGGGACTGTCAATGGTGTTAGTTTGACACATGTGAGTGGTGCGGATCATCACCGGAGGTTAGAAGGGACTGGAAGGGAGATCCATACATGCATCTCTGTGTTGGCGTGATTATGATAAGAAGCTCCAAAGGTCGGGTGCCGTCTATACAAATGCGTCACTGAGTCTGAAATACATGGCCTGAATTAAAAATTGTCCATGCGCGATCAAAATAGGTGATAGATCTGGTGAAGAGGCGTGCTATCATGGTTGTTAGTCGCAGCGCTTAATGAAGAGAAAAAAAAAACAAACGGGTTAAAAGGTTATGCGTGTCTTTGTATTTACTGGCGAGAAACAGGCAAAGGTTTGCATCTGTCAGACACACTGGAAATTGACACATGCATGGGCGTGTGAATGCGCTCGCCGTGAGGTAGACACAAAACCATATACGCGTCTACCTTCCAAGTAATTAATACTGTGGGGACCTTGTCAATAGAGGTGAGAATGAATCTGTAAACGAGAAATACCCTGCATTAGAGGGAGTCTGTAAAACAAAAATTTACAAGTGGCTCAAAGAAGTCCGCATCGCCTAACTGAACATACCTGCACCCGCCGTCCGACAGATGAGACTGACAGCCGGGCCCGGTACGTGCCACAGTTGAAAGCGTGAGCTGCCGCGTGCACGCAATCCACGTTGAGTGCTCAGTCACTATATACTGGCACGTAGTAAGCGGGGGCCGTGCTCCTGTGGGGAAAAAGATGCTAGGGCCAACCTGATTTTACGGTGGAAAAAGAAATCAGATGCAATTGGAGTGTGTCGTGAAAAAATCACCGACGTCATCCTAAATATCTATAGGCTTCCGGGGGCGGCAATTGATGGTAGCTTGATGGTATTTTATGCACAGGAGAACTCGTGTTCATAACATAAGGAAGATTTTCTCAATAAATGATAAAACATCTTTTGATCTGCAAAACAACAACGTCTTGATACCGATTAGGCCCACTAAAGAAGTGCAGCCTGATTCGTACGGACATAATGACAAAGCATAAGCAATTACAGTACATTAATGTATTTACCGGCCCACATTGATTCAAATTGGAAAGCACTTTTTACGCTAATGACATATCGATTGAAGTAAATACGTTTAGCATATTAGTGATAAAGATGTGATCCAATGTGGCATGAACAAAATCTGATGTGGCTCAAATGTGCCTCGTGAGCTGTCACTTTTGGCATACAATGTGCTTCTAATTACCTTCCAGTGTTAACTGGAAAGCATTAACAACAATAGCGGAAAGGCAAAGGACAGAACAAACATACATGCAGGTATTACATTGGCTAATTCCTTTGTAGTGAGCCGTCCCCAAGTGGGTGACATGTCATTGAGACAGTTCCCGTAAACCTAAAACTCTTACAAATGGAGCCTGGCTACGGTTACACACTCCAAATGGGTGACATGTCATTGAGGCAATACCGGTAAACATGAAACTCTTATAAATGGAGCCTGACTACGGTTACACACTGCAATGCATTGTGATATACCAGCTGGACATAGTTGGACAGTGATTGGCTATTCATTGCTCAGACAGGATAGTTGGGCATTTGTAGCGTCCAGTGCATTTAAGCCATTGTGGACAGTGTCCATGGTATGCATCCATTTGCATTCCCGCACATTGAGTACAGAATTTATGTCACCACCCCTGATTCCCAGGGTGACCTTTTCCAATAACACCCATTTGATGGATTCTGGTTGATGTCCCAGTGTCTGGAAGTGATCTACTAGGGGCGCCCCCACAGTGCCACATCTGATCCTGCTGCAATGTTGCAGGATCCTAGCCTTTACCTTCTGACGTGTCTGCCCTACTTACATCTTTTCGCAAGGGCATAAGATGGCGTAAATCACGTCTGTAGTGTTGCAATTGGTGTGTACCTGTAGGTCAACTGTGTGATGTTTGTAACAGAACTGTTTGGTTTCGATGGTCAGTCTGCAGGCTTTGCAGTGGCCACACTTGAAATGCCCCACAATCTCAGGCAAGTTCCACATTGTATGTATAGTGGGTTGGGGAGGTGTTTCACGAAGTGATCGTACCACATAGTCTTTTACGTTCTTGCCCTTTTTAAAGGAATGCATCAGGGGAGTCAAGTATCTCTAGGTCATCGGAGATGAGTTTCCAATGTCTGTTGATGATCTGTTTTATCTCATTACTGCGTGTACAGTATGTTGTCACTCATATCATCCTGTCAAGGGTGTCTGTTGAGCGTTGCTTGGGTGTCAGGCGAGAATCTCTGGGGTTAAACCATGCTCTCTTCCTAGCACATTTAACCATTCTTTTGGGATATCCACGTTCCACGAGTCGGTTGATGAGATCGTCAGATTCAATGAAATAATCTTCTTTATGGGAGCAATTCCTACGACTCCGCAAGAACTGGCCAAAGGGCAAGTTGTCTCATAGGCCCCTCGGATGGTGGCTACCATATCTCAACAATGTGTTCCTCTCTGTTGGTTTTCTGTATAATGTTGTATACAAGCAGTTGTTCTCTGTTTCAATAGATATGTCCAGGAAATCTATTGTGTGTTGGTCCCAATGGATGGTAAACTTGATGTAATCTGATCTCTCATTGAGCCATTCAAAGAATGTTTGTAGCTCCGTTGTGCTGCCCGTCCAAATGAGTAGCACATCATCTATGTACCCTTTCCAGTAAGTGACGTTGTCCTTGAATGGGTTAGTCTGATTGTAGACAAATTCGTCCTCAAAATTGTCCATGTACAGGATTGCCAAATCAGCGGCAAAGCTGGCGCCCATCGCCACGCCTTTGGTCTGCAGATGGTAGTTGCCTTGAAAAAAGAGGAAATTCTTCATTATTGCTATCTCCAGGAGTTGGATTATGAATTCAGTTGGAATTTTCACTGGATGAGGTCTCTTGTCCAATGCTCTCCTGATAACTTCCAGGGCAGGCCGTTGCGGGTTGCTGGTGTATAGCAAGACGATATCCATGGTCACCAGTAGCTGGGACTATTCGGTATCAAGACGTTGTTGTTTTGCAGATCAAAGGATGTTTTATCATTTATGGAGAAAACCTTCCTAATCTTATGAACACGAGTTCTCCTGTGTGTAAAATACCATCAAGCTATCATCAATAGCCGCCCCCGGAAGCCTATAGACATTTAGGTTGACGTTGGTGATTTTTTCACGACACACTTACTCCAATTGCATCTGATTTCTTTTTTCACCGTAAAATCAGGTTGACCCTAGCATCTTTTTCCCCACCGGAGCACGGCCCCCGCTTACTATGTGCCAGTATCTAGCGACTGAGCAGTTAACGTGGGTTGCGCGCACGCGGCAACTCACGCTTTTAACTGTGGCGCGTACTGGGCCCGGCTGTCAGACTCATCTGTCGGACGGCGGGTGCAGATACATTCAGTTAGGCGATGCGGACTTCTTTGAGCCACTTGTAAATTTTTGTTTTACAGACTCACTCTAATGCGGGGTAATTCTTGTTTACAGATTCATTCTCACCTCTATTGACAAGGTCCCCACGGTATTAATTACTTGGAAGGTAGGCGCGTACATGGTTTTGTGTCTACCTCACGGCGAGCGCATTCACAAGCCCATGCATGTGTCAATTTCCAGGGTGTCTGACAGATGCAAACCTTTGCCTGTTTCTCACCAGTAAATAAAAAGACACGCATAACCTTTTAACCTATTTGGGTTCTTTTTCTCTTCATTAAGCGCTGCGACTAACAACCACGATAGCACGCCTCTTCACCAAATCTATCACCTATTTTGATCGCGCATGGACAATTTTTAATTCAGGCCATGTATTTCAGACTCAGTTACGCATTTGTATAGATGGCACCCGCCCTTTGGGGTTTCTTATCATAATCACGCCGACACAGAGATGCATGTATGGATCTCCCTTCCAGTCCCTTCTGACCTCCGGTGATGATCCCCACCACTCACATGTGTCCAACTAACACCATTGACAGTTCCCCCTCGCATTGAGCGGCACTTCTCAACCTAGTGCCAGTCTGAAGGGTATACTTAGACCTCTTATTATTATTTTAGGAGGTTAGTGACCAACCTTTTCAGGAGTGTGGGGTCCCCGACACACCAACCTCCGTGGAATACGAGGCCTCAACGCCTACTCAGTTCCTAGGATTACTTATGATCCTATCTCACAACTTGGAGTAAGTGCCATTTACAACGCTCAGGGCTTTACTCTCCTTTTGTTGAAATATAAGCCCAATGTGAACCTTCTTTCTCGTTCACTCTGACTTAGGAGCCTAAGGGCCCACCACCTTTTACTCACCAGCCTGATTATTCACGCTGATATTAAATCGGTAAACATTCATTGTTACTACGCACCCTTACTTCGAATAATACCCTTCATCACCTGACTAATATGAAGTATCTGATTAACCCTAGGTGCTCCCCTTCTCTTGTCCTGATGAAGACCCCAGGCTAAGGATCTAGTTACCTTTTCTGCACACAGGGGTCGAAAGGTCGACAATCCATCATTATCTTTCAATCCCAGACAACAGAGATTTATTATCTGCGTCTATAGAATGCTATGTTTATTATGTATTAATTAATTTGCCTTCACTAGGCTGGACAGGTTTCAGTTAAATTTGATGTATATATTGCACATTGCCTTTCCTTTCCTACAACCCTCACAAGCACACATTCCCTCCTGAGCACTCTGTCCCCCTTCCTCGAGCACCGTTTTTACCAAATATACAGACACTCATGCTGTCTTCTATAATCATGCAATGATTAGAAAATAAATCTCATTTATCTTTGATGTGTCATGGTGATGTTTTAATAATTCAATTTTGTATTACGCAAAATTTACTTCTACTGTGACCACTTCGCACTGTACTGTATTTTCCCTGGGTCCAGTACTATTTCGGGTCACCCCATTGTCATATAACGCTTCACCGTGAGGTGGCACGCCTCCACATCCAAATAGATGCCCTCTAAGCCATTTAAAAAAAAAAATTTCTTTGGTGGAAGGGACTTTTGTTGTGGGTAGAGATGGTGGGAATTGTGAAGGGCAGCTGGGGCATATCTGGACTTTTGGACTCACTTTGGACATTGGTTGGGGCGATTTATTTATCTGTTTGGGGAGAGGGGTGGACCTGTTGTGAGTGCAGAGAGTGGATTTTATTTGTCAAAAAAAATAATTGGGAATTGTTTATTCATATGTCTTTTGTCTTTGCACTGCTTTTAGCACAGCCTGGTTTTTTTAATTGACAAAAAGCTGGCCTCTGAACAGTCACATAACTGTACATGGACTTTTCCCCCTGGACTTTCCCTAGCTGATTCTGAAGTCCCTTGCCATATAATTATACTCAAACAAAACCCCGCTAACAGATTGGGAACAACACAGACTAGGTCTGTCTTATTCCTTGAGGATGTTTACTTTTGCAGCACCAGACCACTTATCAATGTACAATGACCAAGTAGCAGAGGAAATCAAGAAACTCAACCATAAGACGAAAAAATCATATAGAAAAAACAGTAATCATGATAAAAGATACCATAGCCTAATTAGCAAGCTACAAAACAACAATCAAGTTATAATCAGAAATGCAGATAAAGGAGGCAATATAGTGCTATGGCCAAAATCAAAGTATCTAACAGAAGCGTATAAACATCTTAACGACAACACATGCTACAGAGGATCAATATACAGCATGTAAGAGAGACAATGAACACATATCATGATGAACTAACTAGGTGGAAAAATTAAGGACTGTTAACAAAGGAAGAATATTTGTTTCTACGCAATAATTATCCTGTAATGCCAGTACTATACTTCATCCTGAAAGATCATAAAGGTATTGTTCCTATACCAGGAAGACCCATTATTTTAGCCAGAAACAGTATCTTTGAAAGAACATCTCAATATGTCGATTACTTTTAACAAGAATATGTTTTGAGTCTACCATCATTTATTCAAGACACTGGCGATTTCCTCAGAAGAGTATACGACATACCGTGGTCCAATGAATATTTGTTAATGACGTTAGACATTACCTCTTTGTAAACAAGTATTAAACTGGGGGTGAGTGTCTGAAAAGTTTCAGCGCTCCGTCCATTATCTCCTTGTGTTTGCTTTGTTCGCCCTAAGTTGGCAGGGTATCCCCAGACGTGGGACCCTTGCTCACTTTGCCACTGGATTCAAGCTAGCCCGGCTGATGAAGGGTGTTGCAGAAACCGGTCCCAGGATGCTTGTTTCCCGGTTCAGCGAAGACCTGACTTGGCAGTTCAGGCTGGACTGTTCCCATGAAGGCACAGGGTCAAGACTGGATTTGCATATACCTGGGTCTGTCTGAACTGAGGTGGCGAAGTGAGCTAAAGAATGATGATGGATTCAACCCAGATCTGTGACTGGGCGTGAGCGTCTGAAAAGTTTCAGCGCTCCGTCCATTATCTCCTGTGTTTGCTTTGTTCGTCCTAAGTTGGCAGTGGGTATGCCCAGATGTGGGTCTCTGCTTACTTTGCCACTGGATTCAAGCTAGCCTGGCTGATGAAGGGTGTTACCCAGAAACCGGTCCCAGGATGCTTGTTTCAGTTCAGCGAAGACCTGGCATGGCAGTTCGCGACTGTTCCCATGAGACACAGGGTCAAGACTGATTTGCGTATGAGCTAGGTCCGAGCTGAGGTGGCGAAGTGAGCTAAAAATGATGATGGATTCAACCCAGATCTGTGACTGGGGTGAGTGTCTGAAAAGTTTCAGAGCTCCGTCCATTATCTCCTTGTGTTTGCTTTGTTCGCCCTAAGTTGGCAGGGTATGCCCAGACGTGGGTCCCTTGCTCACTTTGCTACTGGATTCAAGCTAGCCTGTCTGATGAAGGGTGTTACCCAGAAACCGGTCCCAGGATGCTTGCTTCCGGTTTAGTGAAGACCTGGCTTGGCAGATAGGGGCTGGACTGTTTCCATGAGGCACAGGTTCAAGACTGATTTGTATATGGCTGGGTATGAACTGAGGTGGCGAAGTGAGCTAAGAATGTTGATGGATTCATCCCAGATCTGTGACTGGGGGTGAGTGTCTGAAAAGTTTCAGCGCTCCATCCATTATCTCCTGTGTTTGCTTTGTTCCGCCCTAAGTTGGCAGGGTATGCCCAGACGTGGGTCCCTTGCTCACTTTGCCACTGGATTCAAGCTAGCCTGGCTGATGAAGGGTGTTGCCCAGAAACCGGTCCCAGGATGCTTGTTTCCGGTTCAGCAAAGACTTGGCTTGGCTGAGTTCGGGCCGGACTGTTCCCATGAGGCACAGGGTCAAGACTGATTTTCATATAGCTGGGTCTGAACTGAGGTGGCGAAGTAGAGCTAAAGAATAATGATGGATTCAGCCAGATCTGTGACTGGGCGTGAGTGTCTGAAAAGTTTCAGCGCTCCGTCCATTATCTCCTTGTGTTTGCTTTGTTCACCCTAAGTTGGCAGGGTATGCCCAGACGTGGGTCCCTTGCTCACTTTGCCACTGGATTCAAGCTAGCCTGGCTGATGAAGGGTGTTATCATATCACAAACAAGGCCAAGGGTCCAAAGAAAACGAGAGGTCAGACAAGTGACTGGGTGTACTCTTACACACAAAGGGGAATTCCCTTTTAAGGACGGTTCCCCTCACACACCAGAGGTGTCATGCTTCATCATAGGGGTGCCTCCTCGCGTGAGAGACAGCATGTAAGAGAGGCAAAGAACACATATCATGATGAACTAACTAGGTAGAAAAATTAAGGACTGTTAACAAAGGAAGAATATTTGTTTCTACGCAATAATCATCCTGTAATGCCAGTACTATACTTCATCCTGAAAGTTCATAAAGGAATTGTTCTGATACCGTGAAGACTCATTATTTTAGCCAGAAACAGTATCTTTGAAAGAACATCTCAATATGTTGATTACTTTTTACAAGAATATGTTTTGAGACTACCATCATTTATTCAAGACACTGGCGATTTCCTCAGAAGAGTATACGACATACCGTGGTCCAATGAATATTTGTTAATGACGTTAGACATTACCTCTTTGTAAACAAGTATTAAACTGGGTGTGAGTGTCTGAAAAGTTTCAGCGCTCCGTCCATTATCTCCTTGTGTTTGCTTTGTGAGCCCTAAGTTGGCAGGGTATCCCCAGACGTGGGACCCTTGCTCACTTTGCCACTGGATTCAAGCTAGCCCGGCTGATTAAGGGTGTTACCCAGAAACCGGTCCCAGGATGCTTGTTTCCGGTTCAGCGAAGACCTGACTTGGCAGTTCAGGCTGGACTGTTCCCATGAGGCACAGGGTCAAGACTGATTTGCATATACCTGGGTCTGAACTGAGGTGGCGAAGTGAGCTAAAGAATGATGATGGATTCAACCCAGATCTGTGACTGGGCGTGAGCGCCTGAAAAGTTTCAGCGCTCCGTCCATTATCTCCTTGTGTTTGCTTTGAGCCTGTCCTAAGTTGGCAGGGTATGCCCAGATGTGGGTCTCTTGCTTACTTTGCCACTGGATTCAAGCTAGCTGGCTGATGAAGGGTGTTACCCAGAAACCGGTCCCAGGATGCTTGTTTCCAGTTCAGCGAAGACCTGGCATGGCAGTTCGGGCTGGACTGTTCCCATGAGGCACAGGTCAAGACCCGATTTCGCGTATGGCTGGGTCCGAACTGAGGTGGCGAAGTGAGCTAAAAAATGATGATGGATTCAACCCAGATCTGTGACTGGGGTGAGTGTCTGAAAAGTTTCAGAGCTCCGTCCATTATCTCCTTGTGTTTGCTTTGTTCGCCCTAAGTTGGCAGGGTATGCCCAGACGTGGGTCCCTTGCTCACTTTGCTACTGGATTCAAGCTAGCCTGTCTGATGAAGGGTGTTACCCAGAAACCGGTCCCAGGATGCTTGCTTCCGGTTTAGTGAAGACCTGGCTTGGCAGATAGGGCTGGACTGTTTCCATGAGGCACAGGTTCAAGACTGATTTGTATATAGCTGGGTATGAACTGAGGTGGCGAAGTGAGCTAAAGAATGTTGATGGATTCATCCCAGATCTGTGACTGGGGGTGAGTGTCTGAAAAGTTTCAGCGCTCCATCCATTATCTCCTTGTGTTTGCTTTGTTCGCCCCTAAGTTGGCAGGGTATGCCCAGACGTAGGGTCCCTTGCTCACTTTGCCACTGGATTCAAGCTAGCCTGGCTGATGAAGGTGTTACCCAGGAAACCGGTCCCAGGATGCTTGTTTCCGGTTCAGCAAAGACTTGGCTTGACAGTTCGGGCCGGACTGTTCCCATGAGGCACAGGGTCAAGACTGATTTTCATATAGCTGGGTCTGAACTGAGGTGGCGAAGTGAGCTAAAGAATAATGATGGATTCAACCCAGATCTGTGACTGGGCGTGAGTGTCTGAAAAGTTTCAGCGCTCCGTCCATTATCTCCTTGTGTTTGCTTTGTTCACCCTAAGTTGGCAGGGTATGCCCAGACGTGGGTCCCTTGCTCACTTTGCCACTGGATTCAAGCTAGCCTGGCTGATGAAGGGTGTTATCATATCACAAACAAGGCCAAGGGTCCAAAGAAAACGAGAGGTCAGACAAGTGACTGGGTGTACTCTTGCACACAAAGAAATTCCCTTTTAAGGACGGTTCCCCTCACACCAGAGGGGTGTCATGCTTCATCATAGGGGTGCCTCCTCGTGAGAGACAGTCACGTAAGAGAGGCAAAGAACACATATCATGATGAACTAACTAGGTAGAAAAATTAAGGACTGTTAACAAAGGAAGAATATTTGTTTCTACGCAATAATCATCCTGTAATGCCAGTACTATACTTCCATCCTGAAAGTTCATAAAGGAATTGTTCCTGATACCAGGAAGACTCATTATTTTAGCCAGAAACAGTATCTTTGAAAAGAACATCTCAATATGTTGATTACTTTTTACAAGAATATGTTTTGAGACTACCATCATTTATTCAAGACACTGGCGATTTCCTCAGAAGAGTATACGACATACCGTGGTCCAATGAATATTTGTTAATGACGTTAGACATTACCTCTTTGTAAACAAGTATTAAACTGGGTGTGAGTGTCTGAAAAGTTTCAGCGCTCCGTCCATTATCTCCTTGTGTTTGCTTTGTAGGCCCTAAGTTGGCAGGGTATCCCCAGACGTGGGACCCTTGCTCACTTTGCCACTGGATTCAAGCTTAGCCCGGCTGATTGAAGGGTGTTGCCCAGAAACCGGTCCCAGGATGCTTGTTTCCGGTTCAGCGAAGACCTGACTTGGCAGTTCAGGCTGGACTGTTCCCATGAGGCACAGGGTCAAGACTGATTTGCATATACCTGGGTCTGAACTGAGGTGGCGAAGTGAGCTAAAGAATGATGATGGATTCAACCCAGATCTGTGACTGGGCGTGAGCGTCTGAAAAGTTTCAGCGCTCCGTCCATTATCTCCTTGTGTTTGCTTTGTTCGTCCTAAGTTGGCAGGGTATGCCCAGATGTGGGTCTCTTGCTTACTTTGCCACTGGATTCAAGCTAGCCTGGCTGATGAAGGGTGTTACCCAGAAACCGGTCCCAGGATGCTTGTTTCCAGTTCAGCGAAGACCTGGCATGGCAGTTCGGGCTGGACTGTTCCCATGAGGCACAGGGTCAAGACTGATTTATGAGTACGGCTGGGTCCGAACTGAGGTGGCGAAGTGAGCTAAAATATTGATGATGATTCAACCCAGATCTGTGACTGGGGTGAGTGTCTGAAAAGTTTCAGAGCTCCGTCCATTATCTCTCTAGTGTTTGCTTTGTTCGCCTCTAAGTTGGCAGGGTGTGCCCAGACGTGGGTCCCTTGCTCACTTTGCTACTGGATTCAAGCTAGCCTGTCTGATGAAGGAGTGTTACCCAGAAACCGGTCCCAGGATGCTTGCTTCCGGTTTAGTGAAGACCTGGCTTGGCAGATAGGGCTGGACTGTTTCCATGAGGCACAGGTTCAAGACTGATTTGTATATAGCTGGGTATGAACTGAGGTGGCGAAGTGAGCTAAAGAATGTTGATGGATTCATCCCAGATCTGTGACTGGGGGTGAGTGTCTGAAAAGTTTCAGCGCTCCATCCATTATCTCCTTGTGTTTGCTTTGTTCGCCCTAAGTTGGCAGGGTATGCCTCCAGACGTGGGGTCCCCTTGCTCTACTTTGCCACTGGATTCAAGCTAGCCTGGCTGATGAAGGGTGTTACCCAGAAACCG
The DNA here is from genome assembly GCA_963921515.1 of Calotriton arnoldi. NCBI lineage: Eukaryota > Metazoa > Chordata > Amphibia > Caudata > Salamandridae > Calotriton > Calotriton arnoldi. Next base: position 29,321 of record CAWUFW010024921.1, on the reverse strand, counting down.
GTCCCAGGATGCTTGTTTCCGGTTCAGCAAAGACTTGGCTTGGCAGTTCGGGCCGGACTGTTCCCATGAGGCACAGGGTCAAGACTGATTTTCATATAGCTGGGTCTGAACTGGGGTGGCGAAGTGAGCTAAGGAATAATGATGATGGATTCAACCCAGGATCTGTGACTGGGCGTGAGTGTCTGAAAAGTTTCAGCGCTCCGTCCATTATCTCCTTGTGTTTGCTTTGTTCACCCTAAGTTGGCAAGGTGTGCCCAAGACGTGGGTCCCTTGCTCACTTTGCCACTGGATTCAAGCTAGCCTGGCTGATGAAGGGTGCTACTGCATATGCACAACAAGGCCAAGGGTCCAAAGAAAACGAGAGGCCAGACAAGTGACTGGGTGTACTCTTACACACAAAGGGGAATTCCCTTTACAGGATCGGCTCCCCTCACACACCAGAGGTGTCATGCTTCATCATGGGGGTGCCTCCTCGCGTGAGAGACAAAGACAAGTAAGAGGCAAAGAACACACATATCATGATGAACTAACTAGGTAGAAAAATTAAGGACTGTTAACAAGGAAGAATATTTGTTTCTACGCAATAATCATCCTGTAATGCCAGTACTATACTTCATCCTGAAAGTTCATAAAGGAATTGTTCTGATACCAGGAAGACTCATTATTTTAGCCAGAAACAGTATCTTTGAAAGAACATCTCAATATGTTGATTACTTTTTACAAGAATATGTTTGAGACTACCATCATTTATTCAAGACACTGGCGATTTCCTCAGAAGAGTATACGACATACCGTGGTCCAATGAATATTTGTTAATGACGTTAGACATTACCTCTTTGTAAACAAGTATTAAACTGGGGGTGAGTGTCTGAAAAGTTTCAGCGCTCCGTCCATTATCTCCTTGTGTTTGCTTTGTCAGCCCTAAGTTGGCAGGGTATCCCCAGACGTGGGACCCTTGCTCACTTTGCCACTGGATTCAAGCTTAGCCCGGCTGATGAAGGGTGTTACCCAGAAACCGGTCCCAGGATGCTTGTTTCCGGTTCAGCGAAGACCTGACTCTGGCAGTTCAGGCTGGACTGTTCCCATGAGGCACAGGGTCGAAGACTGATTTGCATACCTGGGTCTGAACTGAGGTGGCGAGGCGAAAGCTGGAGAATGATGATGGATTCAACCCAGAGCACCGTGACTGGGCGCGGAGCTGCCTGAAAAGCCTCAGCGCTCCGTCCGTTATCTCCCTTGTGTTTGCTTTGTTCGTCCTAAGTTGGCAGGGTATGCCCAGATGTGGGTCCCTTGCTTACTTTACCATGGATTCAAGAAGCTAGCTCATGGCTGATGAAGGGTGTTACCCAGAGCACCGGTCCCAGGATGCTTGTTTCCAGTTCAGCGAAGACCTGGCATGGCAGTTCGGGCCGGACTGTTCCCATAGACGCACAGGGTCAAGACTGATTTGCGCCATAGCTGGGTCCGAACTGAGGTGGCGAAGTGAGCTAAAAAATGATGATGGATTCAAACCCTTAGATCTGTGACTGGGGTGAGTGTCTGAAAAGTTTCAGAGCTCCGTCCATTATCTCCTTGTGTTTGCTTTGTCTTTCGCCTCTAAGTTGGCAGGGTATGCCCAGACGTGGGTCCCGCTGCTCACTTTGCTACTGGATTCAAGCTAGCTCAGTTCTGATGAAGGGAGAAGTTACCCAGAAACCGGTCCCAGGATGCTCATGCTTCCGGTTTAGTGAAGACTCCGGCTTGGCAGATAGGGCCGGACTGTTTCCGCATGAGGCATGGGTTCAAGACTGGTTTGTATATGTAGCTGTGGGTATGAACTGAGGGTGGCGAGAAGTGAGCTGAAGAATGTTGATGGATTCATCCCAGATCTGTGACTGGGGGAAGAGTGTCTGAAAAGTCTCAGCCGCTCCATCCATTATCTCCTTTGTGTTTTGCTTTGTTCGCCCTAAGTTGGCAGGGTATGCCCAGACGTGGGTCCCTTAGCACACTCCTTGCCCACTGGATTCAGGCCTAGCCTGGCTTGATGAAGGGTGCTTGCCCAGAAACCGGTCCCAGGATGCTTGTTTCCGGTTCAGCAAAGACTTGGCTTGGCAGTTCGGGCCGGACTGTTCCCATGAGGCACAGGGTCAAGACTGATTTTCATGTGGGTCTGAACTGAGGTGGCGAAGTGAGCTAAAGAATAATGATGGATTCAACCCAGATCTGTGACTGGGGTGAGTGTCTGAAAAGTTTCAGCGCTCCGTCCATTATCTCCTTGTGTTTGCTTTGTTCGCCCTAAGTTGGCAGGGTATCGCCCAGACGTGGGACCCTTGCTCACTTTGCCACTGGATTCAAGCTAGCCTGGCTGATGAAGGGTGTTACCCAGAAACCGGTCCCAGGAAGGGTGTTATCATATCACAAACAAGGCCACGGGTCCAAAGAAAACGAGAGGTCAGACAAGTGACTGGGTGTACTCTTACACACAAAGGGAATTCCCTTTTAAGGACGGTTCCCCTCACACACCAGAGGTGTCATGCTTCATCATAGGGGTGTCGCCTCGCGTGAGAGACAGCATGTAAGAGAGGCAAAGAACACATATCATGATGAACTAACTAGGTAGAAAAATTAAGGACTGTTAACAAAGGAAGAATATTTGTTTCTACGCAATAATCATCCTGTAATGCCAGTACTATACTTCATCCTGAAAGTTCATAAAGGAATTGTTCTGATACCAGGAAGACCCATTATTTTAGCCAGAAACAGTATCTTTGAAGAACATCTCAATATGTCGATTACTTTTTACAAGAATATGTTTTGAGACTACCATCATTTATTCAAGACACTGGCGATTTCCTCGGAAGAGTATACGACATACCGTGGTCCAATGAATATTTGTTAATGACGTTAGACATTACCTCTTTGTATACAAGTATTAAACATCAAGATGGATTGACAGCAGTGGGGCACTACCTTAGGAGCAGGCCTTTAAGACTGTATAACCATAGTAAGATGCTATTGACCATGATCACTTGGTGCTTAAATAACAACTTCTTCCATTTTGATAATGACATTTTTCAACAATTGAGGGGGTGGCCATGGGTGCTTGCATCTCCCCCAGTTACGCGTGTCTACACATGGGCTGGTGGAAGGAGCAAGTACTAATGGTGGAACATCTTGCAGATTGGGAGGACCACGTAGTATGCTGGCTTCATTATATTGACAATGTGTTTATCATTTGGAAAGGGTCGGTGGTGAGTGCTGGTGAATTTGTGTGAAAAAATCAATGTGAATACAGTGAACTTGGAATTTACGGCACACATCAGTATATACACAATTGATTTTCTTGATGTACAGGTCTTTATTGAGAACAATGGAATTGAGTCCAAATTACATAGGAAAATAACAGCTGGGAATTCAATACTTCACGCCTCTGGTTTCCATCCAAGACACTTAAAGGATAGTATTCCTTATGGTGAAATGCTAAGATTACGTAGGATCTGTAGTAAGGAAAGTGATTTAATCCAGTGTCAGAATTAATCCAAACAAAGATACTTGGCCCGAGGTTACTCAACTAAGATTATCACTCGAGCTATCAACAGAGTCAATCAAGAAACTAGGGAGACTATCCTATTTAGGGATAGCACGAGTTATAAGAAGAAGAAAAAACAAAAATACAACCAAAAAAGTGACAAGACCAGCATTAGATTAATCACTACATATAGCAAACAAGAAAAACAGATAAGGTCCATACTAAACAAAAACAATGGGCGATGGTCTTAACTGATCCAACCATAGGACCTATACTTCCCATGAAACCTATTTTCACAATTCGATGAGCACCATCTATGAGTAGTACTCTGGTCAAGAGGAGCCCTGAAGTAGTCCAACCAGTAATTGGCTCACATCAAGAAAGGGATTTTTAAAATGCAGTTCATGCAGGGCACGCTGATTTGGGGTAAACACGACACAGTACTACACAGCATTCAATGAAAGACCAGTGAAGTTAGAGGGACTGTTTACATGTAAAACTGAGTTTGCGGTTTACATCTTAGGGGCCGATTACGATCTCATTAGAAAGGCCTCCAGACGGGTTCCAGAACGAGCACATCCGATTTGGAGCCTATGTTTCCGACAGCATCTTCCCCCATTCCAAACGACCAAGTACGATGCGAAGATCTCGTCCGCGCCGACCAAATCATTTCCGAACTCGATCCTGTCAGTCCGACTTGTTCGCAGCCGAATCGTGCCACGCAATGGAGCTGGCTTCCGAATGAGCGAGTACGATGCACGCATTCGGGACAGCCGCATCGACTCGCTCTCAGCGAGACGAAACTGCGTTGGGAATCGGACTTCGGCAGGCTGTAACAGGCCCCCCTTCACCCGGGGCCCTCCGAATCGGTCCCGTGGGGATACCCATGGGTCCCCCCTTTCCATGCATGCACAGTGTGGTGGGCACCATGGGGTGCCCTCCACAGGGTGTACGCTTTTCCCCAACCCATCCCTTTTTGCTATGGGAGCCTGTGTACGCGTATGGGTATACAGGCTCCCATAGAGTTCAATGGGAGTCCGAGCAAACCGAGTCCGTCACCCTACAGGTGCATCGGAATCGGTTGTTCAGACTCGCTGAGCGCAATTCGCTAGGAAAGCCCTCCGGTTCCGAGTCGTACAGAGGGCTTTCCTAGTGAGACTCGTAATTGGCCCCTTAGAATGTACCTGTAAACTGCGATATGTTGGAAGTACCAAACTACAGGTTCATGTAAAATTCTTCAGCATTTGAGAGTCATAGTAAATTCAGATTCCTCTTACCCTGTTGCTTGTCATTTCAAACAGCATCATAATATTAACCTTAATTGTTTCAAATATTTTGTCACAGATGCAATACCAAACTTGAGGAGGGGAGGAAATCGAGAAATGTTGCTCAGACAATTGGAAACTCAGTACATATTAGATTTAGATACCTAGGGCCAGATGTACGACCCTTTCATTTAGCGCCTCGCAATTTGCGACTCATTGCGAGTGGCAAATTGCGAGGCGCTAAATGAAATGTACAACAGTGTTATTACACTGTTTTGCGATTCCCAATGGGGTCGCACATTGCGAGGCTCATTAATATTAATGAGCCTCTCGCAATTTACGAGCCCATTGGGAATGCCAGCCCCTTCCAGGGGGCTCAGCAGACCACCATGTCTGGGACTGCTTTTCAATAAGCAGCTTTTTTTTTAAATGCAGCCTGTTTTCCTTAAAGGAAAACGGGATGCATTTAAAAAAAAAATGAAACGTTTTCTTCATTTTTCAAGGGCAGGCAGTGGTCCCTAGGACCACTGCCTGCCCTTAAAAACATTTTTAGAGACAGTCACAAAGTGGAAGGGGTCCCCTGGGGACCCCTTCCCAAATTGCAACTGCATTACCACCCTCTTGAAGAGGGTGGTAATTTCAAGTGTTTTGCGACCGCAATTGCGGTCACAAAACATCCAAACATAGCATTGCAGACGCAAATAGGAAGGAACGCCACTTCCTAATTGCGATTTCGCAATTCTAAATAGCGAGTCACAAATAAATTGCAACTCGCTATTTAGGAATTGTACATGGCCAACAGTGATTTTGCATGCGCAAACGGGTTGGCAAACCCGTTTGCGCATGCAAAATCACGTCGTACATCTGGCCCCAAGTCCCCTAATGGTTTTAAACATCAGCACAAACCTACATAATTTCTTGTAATCAAGGGTACAATCAAGTTTGGCACTGCAATCTGATGGTAACTGAATATTCGTGTATATTATGAGATGAACCGAATTGCACATTTATCATTATACTGTATATAACGGAGGCTGCTAGGTAATTTTTAGCACTTCAAGCACTTTTTCAGAGACAATGATGGTAATAACAGATATATTTGTACATGAATTATAGTTGGGTGTTGCACAAGGGAAATACTCATAACAAGATTGTTGTCAACTATACAAAAAGTGCAGGATAGTCTATATTTCCATGAATATTAATATACAAACTAGGCTGCTAACTATTGGGCTGATGTTAAAATAATATTTTTTCCAGTGTTAATGACAAAGCCCACCAAGGGCAAAATTTTGGGACCATTGGAAGGTATTTACAACTAATATCGCCTTAATTTTTTAGGAAAGTAATACATATGTAATTACTTGAGATGTCGCCGGTTTATTATGAATTATATGCCAATCCCCGTTTTTTCACCAATCAGTAGTGGCTGCTATATTGCATATTTGCATATATATATACAATTTAATCTTGATTTGTAGTTTCTATGAATGTTTATTTATATTTGTCATATTATCGAGATGTTGACATATTAAATACATGTTAATTTTGTGCCTTTTCATATTTATATGCATACAAATTGTTTTACATAAGTCTGTCTTCCCTTTCACAACATGACCAATACAACTGTATAGTCTGTTGTCAGCTACCATCATGAAGTACTCTATCACGTGGTGAACATAAAAAGAAAAGTTTTAGCCTGTAGCGGGTATGTGATCAAGGACAACGGTTTGGCCAAAATGCATCATGGACATGATGTTGACAATAAAATAAACTGCACTTAGGAATTCGAGTCTGTGCCTGGATTTGTCTGCATGAAGATTTATGGGATTTGTGTGTATATTATATATATATATATATATATATATATATATATATATATATATATATATATATATATATATATATATACCAAGCTCCAAAGTACCCAACGTACAAGGAGCACTCGAACGGCAACATGCTCATAAAGAGCCTTTATGGTATACAATCCGCCGGCACAACGATAACTTTAAGCAGTCCAATTTGTCATGGATGCCTGATGCGTTTCGAAGTGTCCCCACTTCTCTTCAGAGGCTTTGGCAATTGAAGGCGCATAGGACACCGCCCCTCATCATTTAAATGCTCCAATGCATGCCCTGGATGGGACGCTCTGCCGCGACTAGCAGAGCATTATGGGCCTTGTAGTGTCCTTTGACTCCAGATGGAGCGTGCAATGTTGCTGCTGCAACATTCATAGCCCCCAGATGGGCCTCGGTGTGCCGGTGGATATGCTAAATCCGTTGCTGCCCCACGTAGTCGGCCTGCTCGATAACAGACCGCGTGGCCCCCACATCCTGGGGTGGTGCTCCTTCGTGGCAGGGTATGCCGCGTATTTATCCAAGCTCCAAAGTACCCAACGTACAAGGAGCACTCGAACAACAACATGCTCAAAGTTATCGTTATGCAGTATGCTGCCGGCGGATTGTATACCATTAAGCAGGCAATCTTGCCATGAGCATGTTGCCGTTTCGAAGTGCTCCTTGCTACTGCTTGAGGCTTTGGAGCTTGGATAAACACGCGGCACACCCTCACCGCTGAAGATGCACCACCGCAGGACTGTGAGGGGCCACACGGTCTGTTATCGAGCAGGCCGACTTCGTGGGGCAGCAATGGATTTAGCATTTCCACCGGCACACCGAGGGCCCATCTGGGGGCTATGAATGTTACAGCAGCAACATTGCGTCGCTCCATGCTGGATGACAATGGAAACTACAAGGCCCATAATGCTCTGCTAGGTCGCGGCAGAGCGTCCCATCCAGGAGCATGCATTGGAGCATTTAAATCGATGAGCGCGGTAGTCCTCATGCGCCTTCAATGTGCCAAAGCCTCTGAAGAGAAGTGTGGGACACTCGAAGCACGTCAGGCATCCATGGCAAACTTAGAACTGCTTAAGAGTTATCGACTGTGTCGGCGGATTGTATACCATAAAGGCTCTTCATGAGCATGTTGCAGTTCGAGTGCTCCTTGTACGTTGGGTACTTTGGAGCTTGGATAAACATGCGGCACACCGCTGCCGCGAAGGAGCACCACCCCAGGATGTGAGGGCCACGCGGTCTGCTAGTCGAGCAGGCCGACTTTGTGGGGCAGCAAACGGATTTATGCATTTGCACCGGCTACACCGAGGCCCATCTGGGGGCTACGAATGTTACAGCAGCAACATATACGCGCTCCTATCTGGAGACAAAGGACACTACAAGGCCCATAATGCTCTGCTAGTCACGGCAGAGCGTCCCATCCAGGGCATGCATTGGAGCATTTAAATGATGAGGAGTGGTGTCCTATGCGCCTTCAATTGCCAAAGCCATCTGAAGAGAAGTGGGGACACTTGAAACGCGTCAGGCATCCATGGCAAATTGAACTGCTTAAAGTTGATCGTTGTGCCGGCAGGATTGTATACCATAAAGGCTCTTCATGAGCATATTGCTGCCCGAGTGCGCCATGTACGTATGGGCACTTTGGAGCTTGGATATATATATATATATATATATTCACTGAAAAACCATAGCGTTTCAGACACGTTATAGTTAGGAATTAGCATTTAAAAACCTTTAGAAATTCACTGAAGAAACCATAGGTTTCAGACACGTTATAGTTAGGAATTAGCATTTAAAAATACCTATGATATTCACTGAAAAAACCATAGGTTTCAGGCACGTTATAGTTAGAAATTAGCATTTAAAAACCTTAGAAATTCACTGAAAAACCATAAGGTTTTAGGGACAGTTATAGTTAGTTGGACATTGCACTCGTACAAAACCGTAGAAATTCCCCGTTATAGTTAGTTCAGGTAACTATAACTCGTGCCCCGCAATGCACTGCTGATGACGTCACATATTACATCACTCATGACATGGTCAGTGACATCACTGATGACATCACTGATGACATCTCAAATGACATCACTGATGACATCATCCAGTGACTGTGTGTTTCTGTAAAGTTTAAATATGTTTAATATATATAGGGAAAGGCGTATTGAAGAATGAGTGGGTGTATAAGTGTCTGTATGGATGATTTAGTAGGTGCGTGACTAACTCGATAAGTGAGTGATTAAACGTATCTTACTGAATGCATGGGTTAGTGACTAAACTGGGTGAATGTCTGTATCCGTCTGTCTGTTGCTGTGTAAGTGGTGCATGGGTTTGTGAATAGCTACATGAGTGTCTATATGAGTTATTGATTGGTTGTCTGAGTATCTGTATGGGTGCCTGAGTGTTTGTGTGGGTGGGGTGTGTGCGACTCTGTGCATAGATGTGTGAGTGGGTGATTCACTGGGTGGATGGTTTCAAGAGTGCATCTGTGATAGACTGTATGGGTGGGTAAGTGTGTGTAAGAGTGTGTTAGTGAGTGAATGTATGTCCCAGTGGTACATGTGTGAGTAACTACATATGTGAAAGGCAGTATATATGTGTGTTGGAGTATATAAATAGCTATAAGCGAGAGTGTGTGATTGTGAGAGTGACTGTATGGATGAGTGTGTGCTTGTATCAGTGATTGTATAAGAGCGTAAGAATGTGCTAGTATTTGTATGAGTAAGTGAGCTGGTGTATGTATAACTGTATAGGTGAGTAAATGGCAGTGTGTTTAATTATTTGCATGACTGACTAGGTGTGTGAGTACCTCTATGGATGAGTGGCGGTGTTTGAGTGTCTATATAGGAGTATGAGTGCATATGATAGTCCTGTACTGAGTGACCATAAGTATGAGTGACTGTACGGGTGAGTGAGTGGATGTGTGTGTGTAGACCTAAGAATCAGTGAGTGGGTATGTAGTTATTGGTGTTGGAGTGTCTATGGTTTTGAGAATGGCAGTCTGTAATTTAGAGTGGGTGTATCAAAGGTTATATTAGGGTGTGAGGAGGTGCATTAAATTCTCACATGGATGATGTCATCAGTGATGTCATTTGAGATGTCATCAGTGATGTCATCAGTGATGTCACTGACCATGTCATGAGTGATGTAATATGTGACGTCATCAGCAGTGCATTGCGGGGCGCGAGTTATAGTTACCTGAACTAACTATAACGGGGGAATTTCACGGGTTTTGTACGAGTGCAATGTCCAACTAACTATAACTGTCCCTAAAACCTTATGGTTTTTTCAGTGAATTTCTAAGGTTTTTAAATGCTAATTTCTAACTATAACGTGCCTGAAACCTATGGTTTTTTCAGTGAATTTCAAAGGTTTTTTAAATGCTAATTCCTAACTATAACGTGTCTGAAACCTATGGTTTTTTCAGTGAATTTCAAAGGTTTTTTAAATGCTAATTCCTAACTATAACGTGTCTGAAAACCTATGGTTTTTTTCAGTGAATTTCAAAGGTTTTGTAAATGACAATTTTTAAATGTATTAATTGTTATATTTATTTTTTTGATACTGATTTACAACATTTTTTAAACTATTTATTTTTAGATATTTTATTTTTTAAATTACATTGTAATTACATTATACATTACATTACAAAATATACTTTCTCAGAATGAATTACTTTAGTTTAAATACTTTGCAAATAGGCAATAGACTTTAAGCACAGTAGTTACAGTTGTTGCAATGGGCAACACAATTTCAAAAACAAAGCAACATTGAGCTCAATGTGAATTTCTAGTTAAATGCAATTAGTTACTTTATGGATTACTTTTTCTAACCACAGGACTGGATCCTAGATTCAGTCCTGGGACATCTCCTGTAAACAGTTGAGTAAAAGCGCTTTGGTTACAGTAGTGATTTTTAAGGAATATTATTGTATTTTAAAAGTTGACACTTAGAAACTTTTCATATAGAATCACCAATGTTATCCTATGGGAGGAAATTCACTTAGCAGGTAAGTAGTGTTATCGTTACTTTTTCTTACTCAGTGGTGGATCCTGGAACCAGCACTGGTGCATCTCCTGTAAACAGTTGAAAGAATGCGTTTAAGTCACACATGCGATTTTTAAGGAATATTTGTAGTTTGTGAAAATCGACACTTTGAAACTTTTCTGCTGAAAACCAGACAATGGATTCCTATGGAAGGAAATTCAAGTTACTGGTAAGTACGGTTAGAATTACTTTTCAGGGTCAGTGCTGGGCTAAAAGATGCAGCACTGGGTTCTCTCCTGATAACAGGTGAGTAAATCGGAATTCATAGTTCGGCTGATTTTAGAGAAATATTATAAAGTTCCAAAACTCCACACTTAGAAGAATTTCCAAGTGAAACCAGTCAATGTTAGCCTATGGAAGGAAATTCAAGTTACTGGTAAGTACGGTTAGAATTACTTTTCAGGATCAGTGCTGGGCTAAAAGATGCAGCACTGAGGTTCTCTCCTGATAACAGGTGAGTAAATCGGAATTCGTATTTCGGCTGATTTTAGAGGAATATTTGTATGTTTCAAAAATCGACACTTAGAAACTTTTTCAGCAAAAGCAGGCAATGATATCCTATGGAAGGAAATTCAAGTTACTGGTAAGTACGGTTAAAATTACTTTTCAGGATCAGTACTGGGCTGAAAGATGCAGCACTGAGGTCTCTCCTGATAACAGGTGAGTAAATCGGAATTCGTATTTCTGGCTGATTTTAGAGGAATATTATAAAGTTCCAAAACTCCACACTTAGAAGAATTTCCAAGTGAAACCAGTCAATGTTAGCCTATGGAAGGAAATTCAAGTTACTGGTAAGTACGGTTAAAATTACTTTTCAGGACCAGTACTGGGCTGAAAGATGCAGCACTGAGGTCTCTCCTGATAACAGGTGAGTAAATCGGAATTCGTAGTTTCGGCTGATTTTAGAGGAATATTTGTATGTTTCAAAATCGACACTTAGAAACTTTTTCAGCAAAAAGCAGGCAATGATATCCTATGGAAGGAAATTCAAGTTACTGGTAAGTACGGTTAAAATTACTTTTCAGGATCAGTACTGGGCTGAAAGATGCAGCACTGAGGTCTCTCCTGATAACAGGTGAGTAAATCGGAATTCGTATTTCGGCTGATTTTAGAGGAATATTATAAAGTTCCAAAACTCCACACTTAGAAGAATTTCCAAGTGAAACCAGTCAATGTTAGCCTATGGAAGGAAATTCAAGTTACTGGTAAGTACGGTTAAAATTACTTTTCAGGATCAGTACTGGGCTGAAAGATGCAGCAATGAGGTCTCTCCTGATAACAGGTGAGTAAATCGGAATTCGTATTTCGGCTGATTTTAGAGGAATATTTGTATGTTTCAAAAATCGACACTTAGAAACTTTTTCAGCAAAAAGCAGGCAATGATATCCTATGGAAGGAAATTCAAGTTACTGGTAAGTACGGTTAAAATTACTTTTCAGGATCAGTACTGGGCTGAAAGATGCAGCACTGAGGTCTCTCCTGATAACAGGTGAGTAAATCGGAATTCGTATTTCGGCTGATTTTAGAGGAATATTTAAAGTTCCAAAACTCCACACTTAGAAGAATTTCCAAGTGAAACCAGTCAATGTTAGCCTATGGAAGGAAATTCAAGTTACTGGTAAGTACGGTTAAAATTACTTTTCAGGACCAGTACTGGGCTGAAAGATGCAGCAATGAGGTCTCTCCTGATAACAGGTGAGTAAATCGAAATTCGTATTTCGGCTGATTTTAGAGGAATATTTGTATGTTTCAAAATCGACACTTAGAAACTTTTTCAGCAAAAGCAGGCAATGATATCCTATGGAAGGAAATTCAAGTTACTGGTAAGTACGGTTAGAATTACTTTTCAGGATCAGTACTGGGCTCAAAGATGCAGCACTGAGGTCTCTCCTGATAACAGGTGAGTAAATCGGAATTCGTAGTTCGGCTGATTTTAGAGGAATATTTGCACAATGGTGAAGGAAGGGGTGGGGCCTAAGGTGACATGTCTGCAAACACGCCCTGTGGCGCGTTTTAAGTTGGACAATTAATTCCTCCTCAATCTCGAGGGTCCCTAGGGCCAACTAGCCCACCAGGTACCTTCCAGTATGCGCCAGGGGCTGCGTTGCAGAGAGGTGTTCAGGAGGCCATGCCCCTTTACAACACTCTGCAACGCAGCTCCGTGGCGCTTACTGGAGGTACCTGGTGGGCTAGTTGGCCCCTAGGACCCTCAGGATTGAAAAGGAATTTATTCCCCATCTTAAAAGCGCGCCACGGGCCTGTTTGCACACATGTCACCTGAAGCTCCCGCCCTCCCTTCACCACTGTGCAAACGCGCCCGTGGCGCGCTTTTAAGCTGGGGGATTAAGTCCCTTGAATCCTGAGGGTCCCTGGAGTCCAACTAGCCCACCATATACCTCCAAAAAGCGCCACAGAGCTGCGTTGCAGAGAGGTGTAAAAGGGGCGTGGCCTCTGTACACGTCTCTGCAACGCAGCCTCTGGCGCATACTGGAGGTTCCTGGTGGGCTAGTTGGCTCCCAGGGACCCCCAGCATTCAAGGGGAATTCGTTCCTCTGCAAACGCGCCAGGGGCGCGTTTGCAGAGTACTGCAGGGAGGGGCGGGGCCTCCGGCACGATGCCGGTCGTTTTTTTTTCTATTTTTTTTTAATGGGTGGGGGCTGCGTGGCCCCTTCCCTTGCCCACTTTTGGCCCCGGGGACCCCATCGTCCAGGGCCTGAGCATTATTTTTTTAATTAATAAAAACGGGAAGGGAGCCGCGTGGCTCCCCTTCCCTGGGCCTGTATTGGCCCCGGGACCCCATCCCCGGGCATGGCCTCGATTTTTATTTTTTATTTGGAGGGGGCTGCGTGGCCCCCTCCTCAGGCCATTTAAGGCCCCGGGACCCCATCCTCGGGGCCGGCCTTGCACTTTTTTTTCTTTTTTAAATTTGGGGAGGGGGCTGCGTGGCCCCCTCCCTGGCCACTTATGGCCCCGGGACCCCATCCCCAGGGCCTGGCCTCGGTTGGGGACTGTAGGGGTCCCCAATCCCCCACAGTCCCAGCCGGCTCCCCGCCTCCTGCGCGAAGCCGCATTGCTTTCCTACATGGGGAGCAGCCAACATGCTGCTCCCCATGTGGAAAGCAATCAGCTTTGGATATTAGGCGAGAGCAGGTTTCCTGCTCTCTCTTCCAATATCCAAGCAAGTTTGCAATGACAGGACGGGAGCCGCGAGGCTCCCGTCCTGTCATTGCAACAGCAGTGTCCCGGGTAGGCACCCGGGACACTGCAGGAGCCGGCCCTGGGGGGTGGCGGTCCCCAGGGCCATCACTGGCTCAGGAGGGCCGCGCGGCCCCCTCCCGACATTTCAAAGCCCCGGGAGGTGGTGGTCCTCGGGGCTCGGGTCCAAAACGGACCCCCATTTTTAATTCTTTAGTGCCCCGGGAGGTGGCGGTCCCAGGGCGTGTGAGGGCTGGAGCCCCCACACAGGTTAAAAAATAAAACAGAAGCCCCGGGAGGTGGCGGTCCTCGGGGCAGCGGGAGGGCAAAGAGCCTCCCGCACCATTTTTTGTTAAAGCCCCGGGGGTGGCGGTCCTCGGGCTTAGGGGCCTTAGAGGCCCCCATACATAAATTTAACCCCTCACCATGCCCCCGGGACTTGGCCCACCCGGGCAATTAGCATCGAAGCGCGGAGACCGCGCTTGATTTTTTCCGGCAGGATCCGCGCATCCTGAGCGCATCCTGCCGATTTAAAAAAAAATAAATGCTTTTTTGCCCAGGGGTCCTTGTGGGACCCCCTGAGCAGGCCTAGGGGTTAGGGTGTTTCTACCCTGCCCCTTTGTGCGCTTTGCGCACTTGTTTCTGTCCCTCGGTTCTACCGAGGGACAAAATGGCTGCCAACACTTCCTGAATCGGAATGTTGACAGCCAGCTGACAGCCAATTAGCATGCAGCTCGTGATCGGGAGGGCACGCGGACCCTACTCGGCCATAGATATATATGTGACTTTACTTGTGAATTTCTCAGGAACTACTGAACGGATTTACACCATTTAAGCAAAAGGCACCAGTCTGAACCAAGGGCTACCTCTTTGCCAAATTTGGTGTAATTCCGTTCAGCAGTTCGGGCTGTAGCTGCGACTAAAGGTTCCTATGGAAAAATGAATGAGGAAAACGCGTTTGGGACCCCTTTTTCTCGGCCCCCGCTTGACGAATCAACCCGAGACTTTCAGGGTAGGAGCGGAGCGGAGCGCCAACAAGTTGGAAACTTTCGCGAAGATTCGCCAACCGGCGCCAACGTTATTTCAAATAGAATGTCGCGATTTCCTATGGATAATAGGTCCTAACTATAACTATCTACTGGCGACCGCCAGTAGATAATATATATATATATATATATATATATATATATATATATATATATATATATATATATATATATATATATATATCGAACTCCAACTCCTGGCCTCACACTCTCCAACAGGATACCCAGGCACGGACCTCAATGTGCTCCAAAATCAATCCAAAGAAGCTTTGAAATAGTGCAAAGCAGTGAAAAGTTTATCGTGACATAGTATCCACACAATAAACAGGCATAATGCCTGCCATGACGCGTTTCACTCGCCTCACGCGAGCTTGATCACATGACGTGCCTCGTGATTGGGAAACTCACTAAATACAGAAATGTGCACCACCCAGCAGTGAAACTAAAAGACAGACTGGTAAACAGCTTGAATTTCAACTGTATCGAAACTTCCACATTGTGCTCATAGTACAACTAGCCATTTCTACATAGATGTTAAATTAATCTGAAAGTAGCAGTTGTATAAATATATCATTTTTAAATCAGTATAGATTTATATATTGAGCTTATCCGAAAAATAGGAGTCATCTCTATGACATTTCAACTGTAAGAGATATCTGGTTAAAACAGTATATAACTGTATTTAAACCATATAACAGAAGTGCAAATAAGCTGGCGGTAAGTGGCTCTTTTCAAAAAAGACATATAGTCATTTAAAAAGAATTTCAGCAATTGGATGGAGGAAAAACCGCATCTGTGCAAATACGCAAAATACAGTACTGGATATATTGAATAATAAAGTGCTGACTGATTAAAAAGTAGACAGGTCATAAAAGTGCTTAATGATTAAAAGCAGATGGGTCATGAATGCATATAAAGTGCAAGTGCAAGATTAATCCTCAGTTCTTCATTATGCGAATAACACATAATACCTAGTAAATATATATATATATACATATATATATATATATATATATATATATATATATATATATATATATATATATATCAAAGTATTCCCTCACGTGGATTCTAGTGAGAAAGACGAGCCACTCCAAAGTTGAGTTTGATAAAGTTTGTGGTTTAATGGCACAAAAAACGACACGTTTCGACCTCTCGGGGGTCTTGGTCACATGACCAGGTTCAAAGTTCAGGGATACAAATACCTGTAGCGTCATGCACGGCGCAGTGTGCTAAATGAAAACAGTTAACAGACTGTATGGGTTATTCTTGTGAAACAAATCAGCTCTTTCGTTTGAAATAGTGAAAATAATAAAATGAAATGAGGAATTCATAACAATTCATTAAGCATTGTTAACGAACATGAGTGTTCAAAATATCATTGTGTAAACGATAATTGATTTTCATAATTAAAATTGTGATGCACGTATGGTGTTCTGCCCACATTGTTATGTTAAGTTATAGACTCTGCAAAGTTCCTACGTGCCAAAGTTAATTTAAGTTGCAGGAAATTCCGCATTGTGTTTAATGACAGAATGTGCGAGTCTAGAACGAACATCGCAGTGGAGCAGTAGTTTGGTTACCGAATGCTATCTTTATCAACCATGATAAGTTGGGAAGACACAAGGTATGGGTTCTACTCATGAGTGCGGGGTAAAGTACCCATTGTCATCTAGATCCAGTTCGTGTATAGGGGTACCGGATAACGTATCCATAATGTCACTTGCCCAGGTCTATAGGTACGGAAGGCACAGGGTATAGGTCTAATGCACATGTGCAGGGTACAGTACCCATAATTATCTAGGCCCAATTGTGTACAGGGGTGTCAGGTAAAGTACCTATGATAACATTAACCCAGGTCTAAGTAGGAGTCATTAATAGTGATTGGGCAGTGGAGGTATACTACCTCTTCTATTTCTGATGAAAGATCAAGGTATAGTACCTATAATTGATTGCACCAAAACTAAAGACTACAGCATCCTGGTTTAGTCGTGAGACGGATATGGCCTAGTGCAGAAAAAATATTACAAAAAGAGGGGGAAGGTGGTGCATCGTAAGGAGAACATTCTTCTGCCCCTCGTGCTCTTATAGTAAATGGTGGCTATCCTCCAGTTGGGATCCTTGTCCCCTGAATTTCTGTCAAAACAAATAAAAGCAATGTTAGTATCAGTACTGATTAAGATCAGATATAACAACTGGTACATAGCTTGGGCATAATTTCTCCATCCACCCTCCTCTCAAGATCGTCATAACCCCGATTCTTCCAAAATGTGTCCTTGAGTTCTAAATCATACACCTGCAATGATGCTCAGATGATAACATGATTAAACATTGAAACACATGAAAAAACAAATCATAAGCTTCCCATACAGAAAATATAACATTTTAAATAATCCAGATAAAAGATCAGGGATTTGACAGCAAATCCTGAACTGTTCAGTGTTGGGCAGGGTGGTCTCAGAAATATTTTAGAGATGCGAGTGAAGTTCATCATTATTCAAACCCATAGGGGACATACTGCCTGCTTGCAAGATAAAACGTGATTCAAATCTGCGAAGTGCTTGCACTCTGTTGCCACCTCTAGGGTGTTTCAAAACAGTATCCAACTCCAAAATATTTTCCCACCGTCCAGTCACTGTTTTGGACATCGTGAAAATGTTTAGCAGTGCTATAACTGAAATCCCGGTTCGTTATAGCTCTCCAGTGCTCCAAGATACGTTTTTTACTGGAAAAGTAGTGGATCCGAGTATACCACTTGTCACAAGGACAAGTGATTACGCAAACCACAAAATCTGTTCCACAGTTGATAGGTCTCGGGATTCTCCACACTTTTCCGGTTCTTTCTAGTCTAACTTCTTTGACATTATCGCTGTGGCTACACACCTTGCATTTTCTGCATTTGTGGAAACCCCCTCCCCTCTCAAGCCAATTTGTTTTTTGTGTCTTCAAATGACTGCTGCATAAAATATCTTTGAGAGATAAGTTCTTTCAATAGGTCACAGCAGGTGTGTGTCCTCGTTTACTTTTCAGGAGGGGATCTTGGGTGAGGATATCCATCTTTTTGCGCAGAATCTTTTTAAGATCCCCTGCTTGCGTGTTAAAGGTGGTTATAAATCTAATGGGAATAATGTTACTGTCTAATCCTTTCTTAGGTTTGGGCGGTTGGAAAAGTGCCTCATCCCTTTTGATGCCATCAGCTTTCATAACTCCCTTACGTAACATCTTGTTGGAGTAACCTCTCTCTTTGAATCTTTTTATCATGTCTCCCTTAGTTCTCTCATATGCAGTTTCAGGAGCTACAGTTTCGTTTAGCTATATATATATATATATATATATATATATATATATATATATATATATATATATATCTTCGCCTCTCTCCTCTTGGGTAATAGTACCCAAATAAGGCAAAGCACTCACGGGGATGAGTACCGTAACTTTATTAAACGGTCTCCTGGTCACACAGACGCGTTTCGGCAGACGCCTTCTTCGATGTTCATGAAGAGCGCCTGCGTCACCGCCATTTAAAAGAACAGTTAATCAAAATCAATAGAGGGACTGAAATCACAATTTCCAACCAGTCCGCCATTACACAATGTGCAAATTAAATACATTTCACATTAAACATGCGTGTTGGTCATTGCTCGCCCCTCAATATTTGGCAAATTATGTGCTATCTTTTACGAATTTATATACACACTTAAAAGACAGACCCACTACTGTCTAAACAAATTCATTTCATTGTCGAGTGCAGTATGACTAGGTTATCACAATTACGCCCTGAATGGGCAATCAAATGGAAGAATTATAAATGTCAACACTGAGTACTCAATCTTGCCCTGAATGGGCGGACATTAATCTTCCAATAAGTCTTGCCCTCAAATGACTAACATGCATCCTCACACTACATCACTAACCTCCTTAGCTTATCATTTTAGCAGTTGTCATATACCTAATCTTCAATACTTGTCTCATTAACTGTTCAAAACCATATTAAACGGTATCATAGAGACAGATCCAAAGCATGTTAAAACCCATGGTATAGTTATCAACACCATGTTCCATCAACAAATCATGTCATTTAATGCATACATGCCCCACATTTAATGCAACGAATCCAATAAGATGTAAAAGAAGTAAAAAGAAATTAAAAGGAAGTAGTGGGTCTGTCTTTTAATGTGTATATAAATTCATAAAAGATAGCACGTAATTTGCCAAATATTGAGGGGGCGAGCAATGACCAACACGCATGTTTAATGTGAAATGTATTTAATTTGCACATTGTGTAATGGCGGACTGGTTGGAAATTGTGATTTCAGTCCCTCATTGATTTTGATTAACTGTTCTTTTAAATGACGGTGACGCAGCGCGCTTCATGAACATCGAAGAAGGCGTCTGCCGAAACGCGTCTGTGTGACCAGGAGACCGTTTAATAAAGTTACGGCACTCATCCCCGTGAGTGCTTTGCCTTATTTCGGGTACTATTACCCAAGAGGAGAGGAGAGGAGCGAAGATAAATAACGGGTGCACCCCATACGAGCACCCGTCCGAGAGTGCACCGTGTTGGTGCGACATGGAGCTGTGAATATATATATATATATATATATATATATATATATATATATATATATACACAAGTTAGCTTTATACCCTTGTCCTACTACCGTCTGTAACTATATTTATATTGACCACTAGTGGGGCTATGGCTATGCCTATATTGCCTACAAGTCACATACATAAAAAGAATCCTAATCTTCAGTAGAAGTTACTAACTCAACTAGTTCACTTCACTTCTTAGTTCTTTTACCTGAATAGATGAAGCGATGGCTGCTACCTCTCTCAATCTTCCAAAAACGTATTGCAGGGTTTTCCAAGGTGCCTTGTTAATGGTGATGGTAGTAGTTGCAGGCTAGCGCGCTAACAGGGAAGACATCAAAATCAGGGTCCCACTCCACCTAGGTGAACCCCAACTGTAGGATTAATCAGAAAGATTATCCATCACAGGCAACTAGATAGCGGGCTAATTATGTCATAATTTATCAAAGATTGAGACTAGGCTACCAACTAGACACAAAGAAGACCTGAAATTAAAACTAGCAGTAGTAACTTCTGAGCAATGGGGAGCTATCGAACTAATTTATGAAAACAATTAAAACAAACTTTATGAAATCCTCAATTCAGGAGGAGTGCACTCAGGACAGGAGGAGGTTAAGCGTGTAAGCAACACAGGGCCTGAACGATGATGACTAATGCTGTTATATATGACTATGTGTCCCTTTTAGGCATGGGTGGGTGGGTGAGTGGGACTAGCATGGGCTATTGCTCAGGTAAGAGAAGATCCCGCAGTGCATTGGTGTCGCTATCACCACATCCGCCCCACCAAGCGTATGTTCCATTTATGGCATAAATTCATAAGTCACACCTCAGTACATCACACAGCCTGGGGGAAGAGAGTTAGGGGTTTGATGAATGAGTGGGAACAGGGAGTTGGGGAAAGATCTGACAAAGACAAATACTACACAACAACAATATTTATCAGGGCAATAAGCAGCACATCATCCTCATAAAAAAAAAATCTGTCGTGGAAGAAAATGAAGGAATGACTCGGTTCAGTTAAATGCTTTGCAAACAGTCTAAATGTTCTGTCATCTAGGTGTGAAAAATACAAATTATGGAGGAGTGAACCAACACAGTTCTAAAAATTATGATTGTTAAAATAAAACTGATACTGTATATAATGCGATACATCTGCATTCTTCTCAGAATGTCTGTCTTGGGTGCCTGGCTGAAATGGTCCGGTAAAGAAAGCAGGGGTGTTATGGAGCTTTTACCTTTTATGCAAGAGAAGAGAAGGCCTGCGGATTGTAAAACAGAAATGATATTGTAGAGTCAAGGAGAAGGACAGAAGGTAAGCTTCATGAGGAGTGGTCCAAGAGGCAGAGCAAGAGCATAGGAAGCTGCAATCATTCATTATGGCTCATGTGCGATCAACTGAGAGCAATTTTACAACCAATCCCAGACAGGTAGTTGCATATACTGGCTGATCAATCTCACAACTGTTATAACATTTAGCCGAGTTCGTCCATCATGTGATCATGTGACATCACATGTATGACTTCAGTTACAGGCCCCTCAACCACAACCACATAATAGAGGAGTTTAACATTTGAACCAGTACATGCTACTCAGCATTTCCCAAATCAACACACCTCTCCAGTCCACAGGGTTGAGTAGGTCTCTCAGAGTTATCATCATGTTGGTTTCCCTTTGAAGTAGATAGCTTCCTTCTTCTGGCTGTTGAGGTTGTCCCAGCCTGAGTCCTGACTCTGAGTAACAAATTAGTCAGACTCCTGACCCAAATGAGATTGAGAGAGATAGACCTGTGAACAAGAAGAGCAAAAGAATTTGAGCATTTTGTGTAGATTTGTATTTGTTAACTAAACTGACTGTTCTGGTCTCTTAAACACCAGAACAAAAAGTACAGCAAAGAGTGGAACATGCAAGTAAATCTAGCTAAGTGTGAAAGGGTCAATCACCTTCAGGCAAAATCACCCATAAGCCCCCCAAACATTGCAAGCCATCAAAATCAAGTTTACAAATTAGTTGAACACCCTCCCTTACTGTCTGCCACCACATGAATCATCAATCATCGCTCACACTCACTCCGTAACATATCCCTCATTGGTGCAATAGTTACCTGTTTCAATCCAAGCAGGGTGGAACACAGTTGTTGGATTGTATATCCTCTTTTCCCAAACAAGCAACACATAGGCAGGCTTGTAAATTAAATGATTTTTACTGGGACAGCTGTGCTAGCAGCTGCCGTTACTGAGTCAGGGCGTAGGGGCTCTGCTTCCTTTACTTTCACCCCCCTTCCCCCGGATCGACCATTGTCAAAGTTAAAATGAAATTTTTAAATCTGTTTTTCAAAAAGAAAAAAATGAACACACACATCTTTTTTGGGGCTGACTGGACCAAGGCTATTGTTTCTGTGATTAGTCTCATAACAGTGATGACACACTGCCAGCGATGCCAATGCATTCCCTAAACCTGCTACCTGTGGGTGGGCCCAGAGTCTATAGTTTTTGCTGGGCTGATGAGCTCACAGCCCTGAGGCTTGTGAGGTTATCAGCTGGGCAAAGACATAGCCTGAAGGACCAGTCTTCATTCCCTGATGATGTGGGAGTAAAATTAGCCCAGGTTGTCTTAGACTGAAGCCTTTTAGCACTGCGGCTTCACATCAGGCAGGGAGTGGAGAGGATGGTCAACCCACCCTTTCCCAACTCATCACAGGGGGGTTGGTCACCCTATGATGAGTTAGGAAAGAGTGGGGTATAGGCTGCAGGCTGGCGGGAAGCTGAAAAATCAAGTCTGTGCAGTTTGTCATCACACACTGCACAGACTCGAGTTGTCTGCCTCCCGCGCTTCTGTCAACTGCAGGACCGACTGGACGCCATGATTTGAGCTCCAGCTCTGGTGTCTGTGTGTTACTAGGCCTGTACTGGCAGCCAAGCGCTGAGGAGCAGAAATTGTGTTGCGCACTGCAGGCGCATGTCGGCGTCACCTAGAAGCTTGAGCTTCCCTGACCATCGACAGTTCCCACGGTTCCCTAGTGCAGCCCCCAACCTTTTGAGTGGACCATGGCACCAAGCAAGGTAAGCACAAAAAAGGTTAGCAAGTATTGGTCCAGGCACTGGCGCGCTGAATTCACTGTAATTCAGTACAGCAATAGTAAACATCACAGGAAAAAAACATGTTGCTCTAAATCTGTTAAACCAGAGTCTGTACTGAGCGAGTTACTTGCTAGACAAACTCACAAAGTATTTGTTTTTAGCTCTAAAGGTAATGAGCTCATGGGCTGCAAAGTGCAATCCCCTCTGCCCTCTCAGTAAAGGCGAGACAGTGGAGCGGAGGGGTAGGTGGGCAGAAGGGAAGCCCACAACGAGATAACACTGGACGTAAATCAGCTCACAGTCAAGAGCAGTTGTTGGGCAATGGCCAGTAAGCCTGCAGGCAAGGCATTTATGTGGTGTATACCTATACGGTAAAGATGTTCACAAGAGCCAAATTGATAACAACATACAGTACAATGACCCTGTTGTGGACTGTGACCTCTAAGCTCATGAGTGTCCGATATTTGCTATGAGGAAAACTATCACCCTTGTCTCCTGAGCTACACAAAAGTTGTATGGCTTCGGCTCTACTGAGGGCGGGCTGTCTGTCCCCGTCCTCCACCCCAAACAGACTCCTTCCAGACACAAAGCCTATGCACAGCCTAGGCATCCTAGCACGGACACCGCAGCTCCAGATGACCCTCATTTTACTTCTCAGGGCCGGACTCTGTTAATTTGATCCTAACGTTTAGTCTAATAATGATCAATTCTTCCCTGTGAGTGCGACTCGCCAAATATTTATCCGGTGCAGTACATCTCTTGAAGAAAAGTTGAGACTGGTCTAACATTTCAGTGTTTCAGTGCCAATCGCATTATCAGTACAATGACAGAGAAATAAAATCTATGATAATGGCTCCACCACATATGGCTCACTGTTCATGAAGTCTGTCAGCGATCGTGTGTCCCAGTCTGCAGCCCACACCACAGCATCTCCCAGTAAATGACTTTGATGTAGGACGTAAGTCCTACACGATTTATATCACACACCACACAGATTACATAAATGGGGTTTAAGAGAAACAGCCAAGTGTTTTCATTGTTCTAGCTTGCAACGAAACATAACTATTTATTCTCTACATGCCCCAATATTATATCATACTACATTCAAGTTTTCTCTTCCTCATCACTTAATGCATTTTAACATTTGGTTTTCTGTGTGGCTTATAACTGTAAATCACGCAAAATGAACCTCGGCAGTCCAAGTTAAAAAAAATATGGTGCCCATAATTGGTTGATTAGCCACGTACTTTGCTGACTATATGGATGAAACAATGAGAACTGCAATTAATTCAAAAGAATTGCATGGGAAAGGCGACCGGCCTCCCAAAGAATGCTGTGTCATCTTAAAGTGAACCCAAAAGCTGCCCCCCTTTGCCCGCAGCCCAGCCTCACCACTCTCAAACTCCACCAGCCACCACTGCCTGTTAAAGAATGAAAAAAAGAAGATTAGCCATGGGATGGAGGCCAATGTTTGACGAACTGGAGGTAGGTGGATGTGTCGATGATTGCCTCTCTGTAGTGCGTACTTCAACTGAGGTAGTGATGGATACAGGTTGAAGCGTGGGCCTTACAAATATGGAGGCTGGCTGTGGTGGTGGTGGTGGTACATGTCCAGATCATTATAAGGGGGGGCTTGGAGAAGAAGGTGGAGAACCCTTTTTTTTGTTGTTGGAGATCGGGAAGCCAATGGTTCAAAAAGAGGTACATCTTGCTCAGAAGGAAGCTCAACTGCCTGTTCTGCTCCTACTTCAGGGAGATCTGTTTCTGGCTGCAGCTCCTGTTGTCCTCTTTGCTCAGTTTCCTGCGTCGATTGGGTACTAGTTTGCGGCTGAGACAAATTCAATTGAGACTCACTGCTCGTCGCCATGACTGATGTGGCTGTCTTGTTTAGAGACAAGGACTTGGGCTTAGGCTTCGGAGGTGCCGTATTTGATGCAGGAGTGCTGCTCCCAACTTGCGGCCCGGAGGACGGTGAGCAGGCACATGAACTGTCTTGAAAATGGAGGAGGGTGTCAAGCCAGTGTTGGCAATCTGCTTCTTCTGCTCCTCACTGGCCACTTTCTTGGCAGCACCTTTCTCTGGGTCCATCTTTAAGCTCTGTCAGTTGGCACTTAGCTGCACAAGTGGAAGAGAGGAGGACTCACGTGTTGTGGTCACTTCACTTTGTGCCAGCCTTCTGTCTGGCAGTACTGTGGGTAATGTCTCTTGTGCACCTAAAAGCAAACAAGAAAAACATTTAGGGGCCGATTGTCGGTCGGAAAACCTCTGACCGCTAGTCGGAAGCTTTCCGACTGCGTTCGGAGGCTTTCTGACCGACACGGTCAGTTTGCGGTCCGACCGCCGAATTATGATGTCGGTGGTCGGAGCGTGAATTGGCCGGTCATTCCGATGCAGTTCCAACCGGTTCTCGGAGTCTTCCGGTCGGTCGGAACCGCACCGTAATCCCCTATCGACAGCGTTTACGGCGTCGGGAGTACGATGTTGGTTTCCCACAGCCTTTACGTGCCGGCCTTTGCGACATGGAAAGGCTGTCAGAAAGTGACTTTGGTGGCCCCTAGCAGGGCCCCCTTGCATCCTTGACGGTTGGTGGCCGAGGGGGTACCTAGGGTGCCCCCCTGTAAATCCATGCACTGTGTAGCAGGCACCATGGGGTGTCTGCCCCAGGGTGCAGGGTTTTACACACACACCCATTTCTTAATGGGAGCCTGTATTACGGCTGGTTCATGGCCGTTACACAAGCTCCCATAGAGAAATGTCAGTATCTGACCGAACAGTGTTCGGTCGCATCGAAATCAGGCGGTCAGTCCCGAGACGGTGTCGGTCGGAGGCAACTCCGACTGACATCGTAATAAGCCCCATAGTGAAACGTGGCTATTTTGCAGTTTGAATTATCCATAGTACAGACAATATAATTTAGTGTGGTTATCCTAAATAATTAACAACAATAGTGTATCCATTCCAAAGTGAAACCATACCACCATAGCATAATATTTCAATCAGGATAACAACATACAGATGTAACTGTTTGCTTTATGTGCATCGAAGGGGAGACACCTGTGGCTGGCATGGAGGTGCAGGGTAAAATGGAGTATTCCTTAAAAAATGAATGCTGGTGTGCGCCTATAGCAGGCGGGGGGGTCCAGGGGAAAATGGAATTATCTTAAAAAATGTAACGCTGTTGTGCGCCTATGGCAGGCAGGGATTTCAGGGGAAGATGGAATAATCCTTAAAAAATAAATGCTGGTGTGCACCTATGGTAGACAGGAGGTTATTTAAATAATAAATAAATAAGAAATAAATACATAAAAAAAAATAAAAAAAAATATTGCCCACGTGGTCAAACAACAACAACAAGCAAGGAGGCAGGGGCACAACAAAGAACACAAGCAGGCCTATGGCAAAAGCACACTGGCTGGCTACACAAAATGGCCACCTGCCATATGGTCAAACAACAACAAGAAGCAAAGAGGCATGGACACAGCAAAGAACACATGCAAGCCTATAGCAAAAGCACACTGGCTGGCCACACAAAATGGCCACCGGTCACATGGTCAAACAACAAGCAAGGAGGCATGGACAACAAAGAACAAATGCAGACCTGTCAACACTGACTACACAAAATGGACCCCAGCCACATGGCATCGGAGAACCAAGACAAATGGTGGTTTATGGCAAACACACATACACACACTGACCAAACAAAGGAGGCAGGGGAAACAATGAAGAAAACATTACCATTCATTCAGCAATGCCAAAAATGAAAATTAAGCGAGGTACAAAAATTTTACAACACCGATCCTCCCAAGGCATCAAATATTACCCCACCAAAATACCCTTTTTGCTGAAAAATATGTGAAATATAAAAACGAAAAAAATTGTATTTTAAAACAGCATATACCACAGAAGCAGTTGTTTCGTGTACCCAGTGACTAGTACTGGCTGGATGCCCCGTGGGCAGACTAGGCCACACAGTAAAATAAATGTAATAATGCAAATTTACCAAACATGGAGAAAATGTACTGAACTGTGCAAAGATTTCCCTTATAAAAAATAAAAGATTTAATGCAAAAAAATAACTTTGCCCCTACTGCAACTCCAGCCCACCCACCACACCACAATCAAATTTAAAAATCAAATAAAAGTACAAATAAATACTGGTGCATGCCCTCTATCAAACAACACACTTATAGAAATATTTTTGAGCTTACTTGTGATGTCACAAAAAACAAAGTTCTTAAAATCCAATGGTACATATGCAGCATGAATTGCAGAAAAAGAGAGTGATCCTTCCACCTTGAAATCCAAATAAAAAGTTTCCAGAAGATGGACAAAGGACTGGGAGGAGCCTGCTGGACAGGAAGAGGAAGTTGAAGTCTCTGGGACACTTCCTTCTCGTTGGAAAAAAAAAGTAATAAAAAAGATGCTTTTCGCACCCAAAAACAACTTGAACGTTGGAGTAGAATATTAACTCGAAAACGTCTTTTCGAGTTGATTTCACTGCGTCTTGAGTAGACAATCTACTCAAGAAGTAGCCGCAGCCATAGCTGCTCGCGCTTACCAGCATCACGAAAATTGCACCGGAAGGTTCCATGACGACCAGAAGCCACGCTAGCGGCTGGAAAATCTTGCTGGTGCTCAAGCTTGCTAGCAGTTGGCAAATCTCGTCATGCTCACCACGCTAACACAAGTTTTGCACGCACAAACAGGATAATAATTCCGCCATGGCCGGTTGACAGAATTAGCAGGAACTCCGCATTACATGCATAGGGAATACTTAATTCCACCAACTCCATGATCGGAATTATAATTCCGACTGGGCTTAGTTACAGGTCGGTCACCATATAGAGGAGTGGGGTCAAATGGAGAGTTCCATTATAAGGTCACAGATATCCGACGAATCATAATAGTGTGCAGTGGGGGGTATTTTAGTCCTTATAATACATGATCACTCAATTGGTCTTCCTTCAACCCTCTTTTAAAGTTTTGGTTCATTGCTCTTACTTATGGATGCAATAGTGTGGCTTTCAATATATACAATACTTGTATGTTTAGTAGCACTACAATCGCACTACTAAAGTACAGCAAAATGCCACTTACAAACCTACGACCTCCATCTCGCCTATCTTTTCTATGGGTAGATCCTCACACATGTAAGTTTACTACTTAGACGTAAATCAGGAAAGTAACCAGGAGGAGTAGCTGTAAAAAAAGCATACTTACAACTAAGTGGGTAGGGTTTAGGGAGAGTTAAGGGAGTGTTAGAAGGGACACACATAAACACACAATAGAGTAAGCCTGTTGCTATTGACAATCTGCATTTCTAAAGTTACTACAGTTAAAAAGGAGTACATCCAGCACCACTGGTACTGCAACACACTGAAGCAATCATAGCATCTCCGCTGCTCACATGCCCAATAAACTCAGTAACTTACATGGTCCTGTGGGGCTCAGAAGACACCACATGTAGCCCAAGCTGCAGGCTGAGTTTCGGTTACTTGGAGGTGCCTTCCCTCATGCTCCTGGGCTTCCAGCTGTTGCTCCTTCAACTGAAAAATGGCAATCACCTATCTGAGGGTTTGCAGCTGCCTTTTAACGCTTCTCTGCAGCTAGTATACTTCAGGTTTTTGTTCTCTTTTCTTTTCCTTTTCCATTATGGCTGTTTCTTCCTTGGTTCCTTCCTGATTTTGCCAATCCTTTATGTTTTCTGTCATGTGATGTTTTGATGTAGCTTCCTTTTACGTTCATTTTCTATGTAAAAGCTTCAGTCTGGTTGGAGAGTGCACCCCAACAGAGCTGTATTCTTTCACTTGTATCCTGGCTCCCTTCAATTGCTGATCCTGATGATTCGCTTTTGAAAAATTCCACTATTGAAATCCAGATTCCTGGTTTTCTTCAATTCTTTCGAATACTTCACCCAGCAAGGAGACTTTTTTGCCTCTGGCTTTTTTCCTCCTGTGAAGGTAGAGGCTTTTCGAGGGCACTTGCCTACCACATATTCCAGTGTGTGGCTTACGTAAACATCTGCCTGTACATCGTACAGCAGAATATCAGGACCCAGATTACGGTTAAATCCTAGTAAATGTTATTAAATTAAATTATTTAAAATTGTTGCAAATATATTATTTAATTATAAAATATTTTAACAACATTTTGTGAAGTTATAATGTAATGTACCATTTACATTTATTAAACTACAATTAAATTGCTTTTAATTAATTCTACTTATTACTTTTAATAATTTCTAATGCATAATATATGTTTTACTTTATATGTAAAAAAAAAATTTTATTTGGTCTTCAGAAATAATTAGAAGTCTTTTAATTATATTTTTATACAAATTAATGTCACATTAATTTATATATTCAAATAAGGTTGTTAAAATGTTTCATAATTTAATAATAGTATATAAATGATATTTAATTTCATTTTAGATTATTTTATCTTTATATTATATTTATTTATATTTTTTCTATTTTAAATAATTCAATTAAAATTAGTATTATTTCCTATGGAGTTTTATTTTAAGTCCCTACCTCCATTAATTTATATAGGAGGGTGTTCTAGTATTAGTGGTTGGCCATGTGTGGTGCTGGATTTACCGCTGTTTCTATTATAGCAGTAGTAACGTACACTCATAAATGTGGCTCCACCCCTTTCTCAGGAGTGGAGATCTGGAGGTCTACAGTTTTGAGTAACTTTAGACTCATATTTTTTGAATAGCCAAAAGTAGTAAAATT